>JADGJH010001187.1:0-11457 GCA_027596945.1 Physocladia obscura
ATTATTTAACATTTATTCAGCTTGTATAACACATTTTATTCTTAAATCTAACAACAAAGGCAATGTTTAAGGTTGCTGCAAAAGTCCAGAAAGAGAAGGAGGATTTCTTTGATTTGACATATCCAAAAAACTGTCTGGCAAACCCTGATTTTGCCAAAATTCAAAAGAACCAATTAAAACAACATAGAACAGTATAAAATTTTATTCGTTTTCAGAAGTGAACTGGTTTGATATGATAAAATATTATTATTCAAACCCCAGATTTTTAATTTTGAAAATTGAATTGGTCAACATTAAATTGAACAGATGTCCGCGCACACAGAAAGCGATATGCTTCAAGCGAAAGGGGATTTGATGAGTAAGGCCAGCTCGATTCAAGTGCTGGAAATGCGCACAAACGGCGCATCATCATCAGCGGAAACAACGACAACAACTCCGACTCCAACAACGGAAGAAACTACTCCCCTCACCAAACGACAGTTTGCGTTTGTGATTGCAGGTCTGGCGCTTGCCGTTATGATGGCATCCCTTGATGCAACAATCGTCTCAACGGCCCTCAAAAGCGTTGTTGCCGAATTTGGCAAACAAAGTCTCTTGCCGTGGGTTGGCAGCGCCTATCTGCTAACGTCTGCGCCATTTGGAATAATGTACGGCAAAATCTCAGATTTGTTTGGCCGGAAGTCAGTCTTTATTTTTGCGTTGGTTGTCTTTGAATTTGGTTCGTTGCTTTGTGGAATTGCACCGTCAATGGAGATTTTGATTCTTGGCCGCGCGGTTGCTGGAATCGGAGGCGGCGGTATTTTTACACTGGCTTTTATAATTATTGCCGATATTGTCGAATTCCAAGACAGAGGTTAGCTTAAATGCAATTGACTTTACTCCATAATTTTGTTACTGATAATTACAACATAGCAAAATATCAGGGAATGGTTGGCGGCATATACGGACTTGCAACTATCATTGGACCACTTGTTGGTGGAGCATTCACTGACAAAACCACATGGCGTTGGTGTTTCTACATAAACCTCCCTCTCGGCGCTATTGCGATCCCAGGAATAATCACTTTTTTGCACCTCCCTGCACCAAAAGGAACATTCCTTGAGAAAATTAAACGGATAGATTTCATTGGTACCATTCTTGTGTTTTTGTTCATCGCTGCCATAATTACGCCAACCCAATTCGGAGGCAGTGTTTGGGATTGGAATTCTCCCCAAGTAATTTGTCTTTATATTCTTGGACTTATTTTACTGGCGGCGTTTATTTATGTTGAACGCTTTGTCGCGAATGAACCTATTGTGCCTTCTTTATTGTTTGCAAATTCTACTGTTACTGCAATTTTGGTTATTGCGTTAGTTGTTGGTGCTGCTTTTGTTGGAGCAATTTATTACATTTCGTAAGCTCCAAGCTTTTTTTTGTTTTCTTCCATTACTTATTTAATTATTCGGTACCCTGCCAATAGCTTATTCTTCCAGATTGTGAACGGTAATACTGCAACTGTTGGCGGTGTGAAAGCAATTCCGCTTGTGTTTGGCCACGTAATTTTCAGTATCGTTACTGGTGTGATAATGTCTGGAACAGGTTTTAAAAAAAAAAAAATTGAAAATTAAACTTTAACTGTCTTTTGTGAAAGGAAAATACAAATACGTATTCTACACGGGTCCAATTTTCTTAATCACAGGAATTTCTTTGATTGCAACAATGAACGGATCATCGTCACTTATTCAGAACATTTTTTATTTGTTGATTTTTGGTGTTGGCACAGGTCTTATTACTCAGACTTGCATTGTTGCTGTTCAAGTCTCTTCAGACAAATCACTGCTTGCTGTTGCTACAGCTTTGGCTCAAACGGCTGTTCCTTTGGGAGGGTAAACAACGAAAATAATAGAAAAAAAATCTGTTTTATTTAACGTTAAAAAAAAAAAAAATTAAAAAAAATAGAGCATTCGGTATCGCCATATCCGGAGCAATATTTAACAACATAATCTCAAAAGATGCGCAAAACTATCCAACTCTAATATCCGCAGTCTCACAAATCACTGCCCAGAACATTTCAATCAAAGTCACAGACACACTGCAGCTATCCGAGCTGTTGACAAGTCTGCCGTTTGTAACAAACGGGACGGCCGCAAACGCAGACTTGATTCTTGTTTTTAATGGGGCGTTTAAAATTGCGTATTTGAGTTTTTTGGCGTATCCACTTGTGATTTTGTGTTTGGTTTGGTTTATTAAGGAAGTTCGGTTTGGGGAAGAAGGTGGAAAAAGGGATATTGAATTTGCTTTGTGATTTGTGTCCTGTTTTTGTTGTCTTTATGAGTTATATGGAGAAAAATTAAAAAGTTTTTACTCTAAATTTTTTTTGTCAAATTTCGTGGTTCTGCCCTTTCTGATCTTGTCTTTGTTATACTGTTTCTCTATTTTCCTCAGGTTTGGGTTTGGGTTAATTCGTGGTATCTGATGTTGTGTTTGAAGGTTTTGCTCATTGCGTTTCACGTGACTTTTAATTTACATTACCGATGCTGACATTATGTGTTTAAGGCACCACACCAATCACCTCTGTGAAGAGAACTCTGAGAGAATCATTATCTCATTAACAACAATAAAATTTGACAAGTTTTTGTAGTGAAAATTTTTGATTGTTTTATTGTGCTTTTTGGACAAAATTCATTTTTTCTCTTTTTCTTGTTGTGATTTCTACTATGTTTGGTTCCTATTGTCAAGTCGCAGAAGAGTAAGAATGCGAAAACTCTCCCCTGAGTAAATATTGAGACGCAATGTGGAGATGCAACCAGCGTTATGGCATCCACTGTTTCCACAAAGCATCATATAAGTAAGTAAAATAATTAGAAACCAAAAAGACTATAATAACAGGCATTTATGTTTATTGTTTGAAGCAACACAGAACAAAAAGAAATAAACAATTTCAGCCCAAAGGCTGCTACTAACTTTGAATAGTCACTTTGGGTCATATTATTTTGGAGACTCATTTGTGGTGGAAAAAATGGCTTTATAGGTCAAATGTGTTTCATGTTTTCGTGTGCGTGTGTGTGGGAAACGACATGCTTTAGGTCGACAGGGATGTTCGCAGGTTGCTGATTGTTTGTAGGGATTGTTTTTGATCTGAATAAATAATATCTGCTTACTTTACAGTGATTGGCAGTCTCCTGTACTGGTGACAGATCTCAGAAGGAATCACAGCAGTGCTGCTTTGTTGGCGTCAGCAATCAAAAATTTGTTGCAAAAACAGCAATACATGCAGAGCCAAGTTCGTAAATCAAAAACATACTCATAAACACGGGTATTTGAACAAACCCAAAGAAATTACTGAACAGATTGATACTATTTCCATGCAAATGTTTCGAATTTTTTTGACGACAGCCGCTTGCTTAGCCCCTGTTGGTCTGGGACATCTTCAGTTCAAGCTGGATTAGCGATGACATTGGCAATTCTTATGGCGATGCGTCGCGATTTAAGACAACGGAAAGAAAACGTGTGTAAAGACGGTCGTTGTGGCAATGTTGACCCACCAGGGAAAGCCTGTTGTCAGGAAATTACTTCGACAAAGGTTTCGAAGAGGCTAACAGCGAATAATAAAACCCAACGAGTACAGATCCCTAATGCTTATGAATTGCGTTACGGAAATATCTACAACGTTAGTACAGTGTCGAATGTGCTGGTGAATTATGGGAATACGGACAGATTAATTATTCTTCATGTTGGAGTTTCAATTGGAGTTATTGTTCGCTGCTACGAAAAGCAGTTCATTTGTCTAGATTTGCAGTATTCGTAGTGTTTGAGTCTTCGAAGTTATGTTCACGGATTTCGCATTATTGGGAGCACCAGGTGTAGTTGGTACAGTTTGTGCAATGACCGGACGGGAAAGAAAAACAAACAGGTTTGTGATGATAACCATGCGCAGCAACGCCGACCGAGCGGTAACTGTCGCAACATGTATTAATTTCGTAGGGCGGGACGTAATTATTGATTAAGCGTTGCTTAGGCAAAAAAATGTATTGTGTCGTTTGGTTTGTTTCGGTTTTCGCTTTTTCTTTCGTTTGATACCAAAAACCAGAGAATCAAACATGAGTCTTGCGGCCCTTGCACGCGCTAAGGCAATAATGGTTTGTTTCTTTCTTTAAACTATCGAAGTTTCTCCGAGCATATTGTGGTTTTTGTTCCTGCTCGTACCCCATTTAGTTCGTTTGGCAGTGCCTACATTGGTATTAGACTGAAATCTTGATCAAAACCAACGTTTCTTGGACGATAACACCCCATCGCTGATTGTCATACTTAATGATCTTTGATTTTGGCTTTGATGCGGGTGTTTGCGCTGTGTATCTTGCGGGCTGCCAAATACGCATTTTTAATCTCCAACCCAATCTTGAAAACGTCAATCTAGTATAATAACCAAATCCATCAAACCCAAAACAAAATATTACAGAAAACCGCTCGTTTATCGCGTGGCGTTGCTTCGTACTTGACTACGCCGACGCCGTCTGCAGATTCCGTTTCATACACATACGCAAACTCGCTTGGAAATACTCCCGCTACCCGGATCACTAAGCTCGCCAACGGCTTTACTATCGCTTCTGAGTCGAACCCAAATTATCAAACAGCTACTGTCGGCGTTTGGATCGATGCTGGCTCGCGCTTCGAAAACGCGAAAAATAACGGTACTGCCCACTTCCTCGAGCACATGGCGTTTAAGGTAGGCTTTATCATCCAATCTTTACCCCACTCCTACCCGTTAATTGATTCCTGATAAAATTTATTCTTCAGGGAACTAAATCGCGTACCCAACTCCAACTCGAAACGCAAATCGAAAATATTGGTGGTCATTTGAACGCATACACCTCCCGCGAACAGACCGTCTACTATGCTAAAACACTCAGTGGTGACGTTAACACTGCCGTTGATATTTTGAGCGATATTTTGCAAAACAGCAATTTTACTGAGGATGCGATCAATCGTGAACGTGATGTTATCCTTAGAGAGTCTGAAGAAGTCGACAAGCAAAAGGAAGAAGTTGTGTTTGACCACTTGCATGCCAGTGCCTTCCAAGGAAATGCTCTCGGTAGAACTATTTTGGGACCAGCTGAGAATATTAAGAGTATTTCTCGCGCTGATTTGACTCAATATATTGAAGCCAATTACACTCCCGACCGAATGGTTCTTGCTGCCGGTATTTCAAGTTTTTACTTTTTTTTTCATGAAATTTTTGGCGCTTTTAACACTTTATTTTCAATAGCTGGTGGTGTCGACCATGATGCTCTTGTAAAACTCGCCGATACTCACTTTGGGTCCCTGAAGCCAGCGACCACCAAGCCAAATCTCGTCAAGCCAACATTTATTGGATCTGACCTTCGTGCACGTTACGATGACCACCCAACCGCCCATGTCGCCTTTGCTGTTGAAGGAGTGTCATGGACAAACCCAGATTACTGGCCCCTTCTCGTTGCGCAATCTGTAATTGGATCATGGGACCGCGCCCTTGGAGCTGCTTCACAACTCAGCAACAAACTTGTTGCAAATATCTCAAAATACAACCTCGCCAACAGCTTCATGTCCTTCAACACGTCTTATAGCGACACTGGATTATTTGGCATCTATGTTGTTAGCGATAACGTTATGCACCTCGACGATTTGGCGCACCACATTCAACAAGAATGGCACAGAGTCTGCATGAGTGTGACAGATGCGGAAGTGTTCCGTGCCAAGAACCAGCTCAAGACTTCATTGCTTCTTGCACTTGACGGAAGCACCCCAGTTGCGGAAGACATTGGACGCCAAGTCCTTGTATACGGAAAGAGATTGACTCCGTGGGAAATCGACGGGCTGATTGAAAGCGTCAATTCTACGGATGTGATGCGTGTTGCGACAAAGTACATTTATGATCGGGAGGTGTGCGTGATTGGATATGGTCCTGTTGAGAGTTTGTCGGATTATGCGAGAATCAGATCCGCTATGAGCCCCATTTACCATTAAAAAAACGAAAGGAGAAAGGAAGGAAGGAAGAAAATTAAGATGGAATTTCACCATTATTATTTTTTTTCCTTTTTTTTCCCCCTCTGTTTAACGTTGGCTTCCAAAAAACATATACATTCTTTGACACTTTTGCGTAATGGATGAATTATTACAGTTGGTAGCATCCTGTACCAGTTTATATTTCAATCTTCTGATTTGCCTGAACTTATTGCATTTATTTATTTAGTGCAGAGTGAAGATAATTTATAAAGAAAATAAATCATATATTATTGTTCCAGTACAGAATTTCCATTTCTGCAAAAGTAAACCAGTTCCAAAAACACACTCGCATTCATGGAACCATCAGCCAGCAGCAATTCCGCCACTGTAATTGACTATACTACTGACTGTCAACTACAATTGAGCTCAAGCAGTCAATCAGAGCTGCAGCAACAATCTTTGAATTCCAGCATTGCCAATGATATTAAGCATCTGCTTGTTGAATCCTGAGTTGACAGATTCATTTTGAACTGTTCACATTGAGACATTGTTGTAATTTTTGCTTAAAAATCTCTTGTTTATTACCAATAATAGAATGCATTGGTCATGTGCCTGTCAAATAAGCAATTGCTTTGTCATCCAAGGTCTTTAACCTTTATTATCTGTTCACATCTATTCAGTTTGTGCACCAAATCTATAATTCAACACCTCCCCTCAAGGTGAATGTATGATGCACTGCCAGAGCAATTTTTATATCTAACTCTATCAATTCTAGGAGTCCAGTCTATAAGGATCAAAATTTAAGAATAGGGATTGCATCCATTTCCTAAAATCTAATTACTGTAAAAACTAAACCCAATTTTCTAGTCTTATTGGACAAAACAAATTACAGTTGGCAATTTCAGAACTTTCATTCCTTGAAAACTGAAATTGAGCTTCTCATCTGAATATCAGCCAGCAATCTCATTCCCATCAGAGAGTTTGTTGGTGATAGTATCTTCATGAAAATATCAGCAATCATATTATCTGTTGGACAGTAAACTAAGTTCCATTCACTACATGATCCCATATTTTCATTTCTTTCACAAAATTTGTAATGCTGTGCTTACCCAAATATGCATACTTAAATTTCTGATTGTCTACTTTCTCATAATGCAAACCAATTATATGTTTTGCATCACCTAAATCTTTGATTTCAAAATGATTCTTCATAACTTAATTTCTTGAACTGATATCCAATCTGATAACATAAACAAGAAATCATCCACATAGACTATTATATAAACTCTCTTTCCATATCAAACTTATGAAATATTGAATCCTGCAAAGGTGGATTCACTTGAACTAGTGGAATTGGCACAGTAAAGTATAATTTAGTTTTTTAGAATCTTATTATTTCTTTCCAAGAATAGAACAACAATTTAATATGCCCAATTCTGTGCCTCAAATTAAAACCTTTTGTGCCTCATTTCTAATGCCTCATTATTGATTAAAAACCAAATTCTTAGCAAAAGAAAATTGTTCAAATATAAAGAGACAAAGTTAGAACATTTAATCCCCATTCTTGAATTTTGCCATGAACAAAAATAATTTTCTTTCACAGTTGTCTAATAAATAATATTTCTATTTCCAATTCTATTAACTATTATTTAACATTTATTCAGCTTGTATAACATGTTTTATTTTTAAATCTAACATGAAACAAACATGGATCTTTTTGGCTTTGAGCGTAACCATATTCTAATAAATAGTCTGTCAAAACATCATTTCACTCTTTTGCTAATTGATGAAGTCCATACAGAGATTTATAAATCTCACATGCTAAACTTTCAACATCTTCATCAAATTGTGGAAATCTATCTGGACATACCACAAAAATTTTTTCTTTCAGATCACCATATAGAAACACTTCTGAAATATCCAATTGCATTGTATACCAATCATGAAGTTCTGCCATAGCAATCATCATTCTCAATGATTACTTTCTTATTACAAGGACATATGTCTCTTCTCCTTCTTTCTGACTACTGCCAACAGTAACTAGTCTTGCTTTGAATATCAATAAAATTCCATTCTCAATATCTGATTTGTAATAAAATACCCATTTACACCACAATATCTTCTTTCCCTTTGGTACCATGGATATCTTTATGTAACCAAAAGTTTCTCTTTCATTGTGTGAATTCATCTCTGCTTTCATGGCTTCCAACCACTTAAGCCACTATTTTGAGCATTTTGCATCTTTGACTGTTCTTGGTACTGATTCCAAAGTTTCAATTTTAATTGGATTATCTGGAAATGGATTCACTTTCACAAAAGCTTTAATCACTTTTATAATTGCATGATCCACTTCTGGTTTGATCACAATATCTGTGAGAAAGTCTTTTATTCTCAGAATATTTTGTTTTTTCTCAAGTTCCTTTCTGAAACTCAAATTTTCTGGTAAATTTATTTCCATTTCCTTTTTAATGTCTTGCTTCAAAATTATATACTTCATAAATAGAATTTCCTTGAAAACCAAGAAAAATTTCTGGTGATCTTCTATTTGACCATGTATTGTCTCTTTTATCTTAGTCTTGATAAACTATCACTTGACAGCCCAAGGTAAATCTCTAGTTATTTCTGAATGTTTTCCTTCCCATAACATATTTGGTGAGTATTTTCCAACATTTGGATGCCCTACCGGTTTATGTATGTATTTATTTTAAATTCTTAGAAAATATATCATTGCATATTTCAGTAATCTTTTTGGGAGTCTTGCATGAATTATTAGCATTGTCAATACTCCATCTTTTAATATTTTTACTCAACTTTCTACCAGACCATCAAATTTTTTTGTTTATGATGGGCTCGTTTCTAGAGTTGGAGAAATTTTTCTTGTTTCTGATCTTTTCAAATTTTCTTGCATTCCTGTGTTTAATAAATCTGTTCCTTCATCTGCACAAAAATTTTCAACTTGTGTTTTGTGCTTTCTTTCCCATCTATATAATTTGTCAGCAATTTTACTAACTAGTCCTTCTTTGGTAAGTGAAAAAACTATTGCCAATTTTTTTGACCATTCATCAACTTGGTAGTGAGAAAAATGTGTATTACAAAACAAGTATAATTTTTCTTTATTAATTTAAGGTTTCTCAAATGAAAGGAATAAATTGTTTGTCTGTGTTATTTCAATAAAGTTAAAATATAAAAATAGCTTTATTTATGGGCAGTTGATAAAAGCAAACAATCTTTATGAAAAAATTAAACAAATGCTGTTTCAACTGATCTGTTGTTCTTCCTGTGATACACTACTGCAGAGGCACCAACAGAATCAACAGAGAACCATTGAGAAGAAACTGGTATGTTCACCAGTTAGTTAGTAAGAGACCCACACTTACTATAATGTTCAAATACGTGGAAGCACACACTCTCTTGGATCATCCTACACAAGAGCATGGCTTGTAGTAGACTTGGGAAGAGTGAGAGATGCTCTGCAACATACTAGGGTGTTGAACATAAGCATTTTCATAAATAATTGTATTAGAAATTAATAGAAACATTTAGAAAGTGTAGAAAAGACAAAAGACAATTGCAAGATACTATGGATGCATCCACAGTCTCTTGTACCAACAGATCTGAGTCCAGTCATTCTATTTCTCTCAAATTATTCAACTGGCAATTTTTTTTTGAATTTAAATGTATTCTATAATTTATTGAAAGACATTGGCAAACACACTATTGAAGCTCATATCTCTTTTGTTCCAATAAGTGATCATAAGTTCTATCCCTTATAACATTAACCTGGTGAATGCACTAAAGTATTCCAGTGTATTTGTTCTACAATATTGAGTTTTTGGGTTGTAATTTGCATATAAGGAGACTAAAACAGACAGATTCATGAGCAACCATTTGTATCAGCAGAGGCAGATGCTGAGTATTTTTTCATTGGTGCAGATTTGAATGACATTTTGCTGACTGTTAACCAATTTGCAAGCAGGATAATGCTTGATCTGAAGTTAGTAAGAAGCTGCAAATCAAGTGAGTTAATTAATGCCCCAATATGAGGATGTTGCAGGTTGTCATGGAGATTGGATGCACAAACCCTAAATTGAAACTTTTTATTATTTTTGCAGTTGAAAGGCAAAAATAATTTGCCAAAACCAAAAATTTGCATCAAATGATCAACAACTAGTTGAGCTTACACATTATAAAGACAGGAATCAGACTGGTATTATTTTTTTCTCTTCAATGAAAATATGTTTGAGAAAAAAAAAATCAAATAAATATGGTTTTTCTGTCATTACTTATAACTCAAAATGATTGATGTTATAATGAATGGCAGTTTGTTCTTTCACTTAGTTTTTGTTGACTTTAGACATATCATTGTTCTGTTCAGTTAATAAATAGCTTGATATCTTTATTAATAAACTAAAGTTGGCTGTGCCAACAGTAAATACAATGCTGTGGCCAACAGCATATTCAAATCTGTTGGTACAAGAGACTGTAGATGCCTCCATAGTATCTTGCAACTGTCGTTTGTCTTTTCTACATTTTCTAAATGTTTCTATTGATTTCTAATACAATTATTTATGAAAATGCTTATGTTCAAAACCCTTATGTGTTGCAGTGCATCTATCACTTTCTTCCCTAGTCTACTACCTGAGTCATGCTCTTGTGTAGGATGATCCAGGAGAGAGTGTATTTCCAGGCATTTGAACATTATAGTAAGTGGAGTGGGTTTCTTACTATATTAACTAGTGAACATACCAGTTTCTTTTCAATGGTTCTCTGTTGATTCTGCCTGCACCTCTGCAGAGATGTGTCACAGTAAGAACAACAGGTCAGTTGAAACAGCGTTAATCTTTTCATAAAGAATGTTTGCTTTTATCAACTGTCCATAAATAAAGCTATTTTTATAATTTTAACTTTATTGAAATAAACTAAGACAAAGAGATTTTTAATGATTTTGTGTTGTTAGTGTGTGTTTTGATTCTGTCCCATATGAATGGGATCAAGAATGATAATTTTATCCATTTTACCATTTTGCAAAATTAGGTTGTTAGCAAACAGCTTGTTTCTTTTATTTGATAACAAACAAATAAACCTTAAATTAATGCAAGATTTATTTTGTCCTACTTGTTTTGCACTACACATCTTTCACCACAGAGTTGCATATACTTCAACACTCATCTTTCATGAACAGTAAACAGCAGCTCAAGCTTGAAAACCAGTTGAGTGAGTTCTGACTTGTTGAATGTGTGATTGAACTTGTTTGTTTTGATGCTCATGCTGGCTAAATTGACATGGATTGATATGATTAGCAGAAGGAAGAATTCCCAATGACTGTCTGCAATGTGCCACCAATTCATCAAAGTAGTCTGTGTATTGAGATTCGATGGACAAACAGCCGCAAGACTCCTTTTGCAATAATGTGTTGGGAAAAATGAGATTGTCAGACCAAGACGATCTGGTTGACGGCGACGTTGCGGAGATAGAGGCGGAGGGCACGGCGCAGAC
>JADGJH010001188.1:0-11450 GCA_027596945.1 Physocladia obscura
TATATTTTATTTTCATTCATATCATTTTTTATATGGAGTAATGAAATTTTTATTGATAGGGGGTAAGAAATAGTAAAATTTATACTTGATATACCAACAAGTTTTCATTACGTATTGATATAACCTCTCTTGTAAAAAATCATGACAATTACCAACAATAACAATAACAATAGTATTTCCACCTGTATTGAAATAAAAAGTATGTAAATGAAATTATGGATGTTGTTTGGACAAAAGCAAAAACTTTCAGAAATAATATTTATATAAATATATTGTGGAAAATACAGAGATGATTCAAATAAGGAAGATTACTACTACCTATTGATAGGTTTTGGACAAAAAATTAAAGATTGATTCTAACCAAAATATGATGAACCAGAAGAGCAATTACAATTAACATAAACAAGAGTGTTTAATTTTTTTTTAGTGGGTATTAGATATGTTGACAAAATCTCAAGAACAACTATTGAATAAAATTTATTATCAAGAATTTATGTTTTTCAGAAGAGATAGAATTTATCAGTTTCTTTCTGAAAAATATCCAAATGATCACCCGTCGTGACAAGATGTTATGGAATGGCTGAAACTGCAACAAGTTTGGCAATTGCACCATAGACCTGGGCCTAGACTTCCAACAACCTCCGTGCAGACAACAAAACCTTTAAGATATTTTCAAGTTGATCTTACAGGTCCATTACCACGAGATCAAGGGTTTAATTACATTTTTGGGTTAATTGATGTTCATACAAAAATGCTGTACACAGAACCTTTAAAAATAAAAACAGCATTATCAACAGCAAATGCACTGCAAAAAATAATTGAAAACAATAATTTAAAAATTGGCATTATTCAATCAGATAACAGTTCTGAATTTTTTAGAGAATTTCAGCAATTATTGGTTGAAGAAAACATTAAACAAGTTTTTTCTAAATCAGGGTTGCCTTGGAAAAATGGGGTAATTGAACAAAGTTGGGGCACAATAAAGCAAATACTTTACAAATATCAGACACACATTGGAAAGCAGATATGGGTTGACATTTTGCCAAAATTGATTCCAAATTACAACAATACCCTTCATACTTCGACAAACACAATGCCGATGAAAGAAAGTACCGGCGAAGTCAAAATTTCTTTGAATAAAACAGATTATTCAAATTCAGTAGACAAAGTTTCACTTCAAATTGGAAATTCTGTTTGAATTCGAATTAAAAGTGACTCTTCATTTGATAAAGCAAAACAGTTTTTTTCTAGTGAAATATACACTATAAAACAAGTATCTTTAGGAAATCAAAAAAGACTCACAACTTACAAATTTGAAAAAAATGGCAAAGGAATTTCAGACATTTTTAACATTACAAATATCCTTTTATCTGAAAAATCTGTTGGTCACGTTCCAATAATGAAACCAGCAATTAAAATACGTGGTCAACTTGAAATTTACAGATTACTTGAAAACCAGTCCAGGTTGAAAGATAAAGAAAAACAAAAACAATTGGCACCAGAACAAGAACTAATTGTTGAATCCTGCAAAATCAGATTCACTTGAACTGGTGGAATTGGCACAGTAAAGTATAATTTAGTTTTAGAATCTTATTATGTATTTCCAAGAATAGAACAACAATTTAAATGCCAAATTCCTTGCCTCAAAATAAAACTTTTGTGCCTCATTTCTAATGCCTCAATATTGATTAAAAAACCAATTTCTCAGCAAAAGAAATTGTTCAAATGTAAAAGACAAAGTTAGAACATTTAATCCCTATTCTTGAATTTTGCCGTGAATGAAATAAATATTATTTTCTTTCACAGTTATCTAATAAATAATATTTCTATTTCAAATTCTATTAAATATTATTTAACATCTATTCAGCTTGTATAACACATTTTATTTCTTAAATCTAACACTAATTCAAAGTCATTTGCCTGTTTACAATTGCTGGCTGAATGCTGTAAATGATGCAATTTTTCCAAAAACACAACTGAGTCTATTTCTGAAAATGTTTGAATTTAAAATTGTCCAGCGCCCTACAAAATAACTCAACTATTATTTATATATTGATGAATCATTTCCACAACCACAAAATAGAGTAATGAGATCTATACTAGATATACAAGGCTATTTTGAAACATTGAAGCTGTAAGGCCTTTGCAAGTTGTAGAATTTGACTAAAAAATAAATGTGAGAATTAAATAATTCTCATTTATTTCACATTTTCAAATGCAATTTTCAAGTAGGAGGTGCATTTATAAAAATAGAATCTTCAAATTACTTGTTTTTGATACGAACATGTTTTCTATATCTCAGTATGGACAATAACATCAACACTGCAATTTGGGTGAGAATGCATTTAAATATAATATTTTTTCTCAGCATATTTTTATTTTTATGAACATTTGCTCTTGGAATTTGGAGTGATAATGAATACCTGGACTCAATCACAGCAGCAAATCTATCACCGAGAAATGGTAATGATTCATGACACTGTGAGAGATAGATTAGTAAAAGCGGTGAGTTTTTTCAATGATTGATATCATAATTTTTGATCACATTATTAATGCAGGTCAAAGGCACAGGACCTAAACAAACCAAGTGCACAAAAATGCAAAACTTAGTGCTTATGCCTGCAACTTATTTGGACCTCAAGTAGAACTAAATGATGCTCTAACTTGTTCTGCTCTCTTGGTAAGAATATCTCACTTTATTGCAATATACTAAATAAATTAAAACAAAAATAGTGCTCTGTTGCAAGAGATATTCATGGCCGACAAGCATATTTCCCAGCTTTGGTCAAAGAAATGACCCAAATTTTCAGCTTGCCAGATGGTGAAAGGGCTGCTGCCTTGGCCAATATCAAATGCAACGATGAAGCCACCTATGTTGATGAGCTTCGTATCAGAGACCGCTACTGTCATTTCTAATTTATTTTTGTTTTAAATAAATAAATAAATTTATACCACGTTTAATTAAAATTTTATTTATTTAATTTCTCAAATTAAATGAGTCATTGCGGTCATATCATTTAATCTCCAAAATTTTATTTTTGAGAATTTTTGTCAAAGTTTTGCCTGTTATTCAGTTTAGTAGCGACAGTTTGACTTGACGTTAGCCGGCCGGTCGCGGAGATTTGCAATGTACCACCCACAATTCTCACAAAGAATTTTTTGCAAAATCTCTCTAATATCTGAAATTAATTTCTTTAAAGTCTATTTAAGTTGAATCAATAAAATCTTGCGAAAAGCATAGAAAATATAGAAAGCGCATTTCCCACCTGAAAATGAGTAGTATAAAGGTAACACATTCAAGCCTTTTGTCTTCTATTTCAAGCTTATGCACCGCACCGTCAAGCAGAAATCTTGATCTAAAATGCTCGTTGCTGTACAAGAGGCTTCAGTGTCAACTCCACCGACAGGCCAGAAGGTCTATAACTAGCAATGCTTTTCTCAGATCGTAATTATATCATACTTTCTGTGGGTTAAATTAGTGCAAAATTATTATCTCCACATCTCCAAATCCAATAACATTGACAAATAAAAAAAAAAGCACTTAATTTACTCTTTCACAAATTATGACAACCACTGCCAATCTACCACCTCTAAATGAGGCCACTGATCCGCTCTCCTTTGCGAACCATCTCTTGTTTCTTTCAGGCACCTTTTTCTGTAACAACGGATGCCCGATCCAGGAACAGGAACAGCCACTTGATTCCTTGCGGGCAGGCCAAGCGATGATGCCGTCACGTACTTTGCCCTTTTCTACACCCTTATATTCTGCGCTCAGCAACTCTCCTTCCTTGGATGTGCTTTCGTTCTTGGCAGCCTACCCCGCGTTCCTCTCTGGTATCAGTGTTTCTACCGCACCGACCTTTACGACCAAAAAGACTGTATCTATTCTTTCTTGCACCGTATCTGGATGCGGAAAGGTTTTCAAAACTAAATCGAGCTTGACAAGCCATTTGGCATGCCACAGCGCACCTCACTTGCTATGTGCAGTTTGCGGCAAAATGTTTCGCAGAAATCACGACTGGAAGCGTCATGCAAAGAGTTGCTTGAAGAAGCTATTCTATTAACGATTATCTACGGTTTATTTAGAATAAACATCTGATTGTTTCTATCTGAAATTTTCTATATTATCAAAGGGCCCAAAAGAACGTCCGGTAAATATGCACCAAACAGTACTTGTCAGAAGGTGTGTCCGAGGAAACAGTACTTGTTAGAAGGTGTGCCCGTAGCGGTCAGAGGGAACGACAGTGGAGGGAAGTGACAAGGAGTCGCATGGGAAAACCGGTAGCAATATTATTTTCCAAAACTAACATTTGTAAAATCGCATGTATGAACTCACTGTCGCCAGGTAAAATTGGCTTTTCACAATACTTCGATAAAACGGTGGAGGATTATAAAAATACGCTTTCTGCGGACAGAAACATGAGCATGAATTCGTAAAGACGAAAGATGGACTTTATTGTGTAAGGAGCGTTTGAAACACAAAAAAAATTCTGCTTCTATTATAAGCAGCATCTCAAAGAGCGTCCACCGATACATCCAAGAGGAGTGTTAACTCCACAGCAACAACCAAAGCCAAGTTCCACACCCGAGTCGCTACGAGCGCCTACAATAGCGGCCTTGCCTTCAGCAACAGGGGCGGCCACTATTTTAGGGAGATTAGATTGATTGAGCGATATACAGCTTACTTACAAGCAACGACGGTCATCAAGGAACCAATGAAGATCTTGGTAAGTTGCATTTTGAATATTAAATTTTTAGTTTGGATGATTACGGATTAGCTTCCCTTTTTAACCAAATATAGTCCGCAATCCCGTGAACTCGATCACGCGAGCATCGAGCATCGAGCATCGAGCATCGAGCATTTGGATATTGGTTTGGAAATTTCGCTTCCAATTTTTGACGAGTTTTTTGTGTCACGTGGTTGTTTAAAACTTATTGCAATCTCCCCATCTCTCGAAACGATGGCAACCACAGTCTCTACCACCCTCGAGACATATGCTGGTAATCCACCGCCACTAATAGAATCCAGTGATCTACTTTCTTTTGTAACTCTCTCCTGGATCTCCAAGCTTGTTTGGCTGGGCCGCAAACGCCCCCTCGAATTCAAAGACCTTCCCTTCCTCCCCGTGAACATCCGCTCAGAAAATATTGCCCATATTCTCGATGAATTCCATGCAAATCTCAAGGAGTACCTCAAGAATCCGCAAGAGTATGGCGAGCCACCATCGTACTTCATGGATTTGTGGCGTTTTATTAGAGTGCCATACTGCTTTTCTGTGCTATTGAATTCTATTCAAGTAGTAATGCAGACTACACAACCTGTTGTGATGGCCGGGATTTTGTCTTATCTTTCCACCGGAGATTCTGGGATCTGCGTCACGTCTCCAATTGGTCTTGCCATGCTCTTCTTTTTCATGTCCTTTTTGTCTCTCATTTTTAACCAAACTTCTCAACAACTCTTCCGCCGAATTCAATTCGGTGTCCAAAACACCATTCTTTCCGCCGTTTTTGAAAAGTCGCTGAAGCTGTCAGCCAAGTCTTCTGCCGAATTTTCCAAGGGACAAATTCTACAAATGGTCAATATTGATGTTTCCCGAATTTCCATGTTTATTTCGGAACTTCATTCGGTTGTTCTTGTCCCTTTCCAGTTAGCATTTTCGATTTACTACCTGGCCAATATCTTTGGAGTCGATTTGTATCCTGTTGGGATTGTTGTTGCAATGTTTTTGCTGAGTTGAGAGTACTTTTCCTTGAAAAATCTTGTCTAATATCAATATGTCTAGTTATTCCTGTGTTACTTCTCTTTCTCATGAAGAGTCAAAAAAAGTACTTGAGGGCCGGCGATGCGCGTTTGTCCTTGCTATGTGAAGTTTTGGAGGTAAGTTTGTTCAAGTTAATTTGGCGTGGCTAAATTCCGATCTATAAAACTTTCATAGGGAATGAAGCTCGTAAAACTTCGTGCGCAGGAGAACTTCTTCATGAACGCCTTGATGAAGTATCGTCGAATTCAGCTTTCTGCAACTGTTATTACCCTCATTGCTATGGTTGTTCTCTCTAGTTTGGCTACTATCGCTCCTTCCGCCATGATGCTTGGCACGTTTATAGTTTATGGTGACATTCCCATTTTCTTTTTGTTTTCCTGTCCTTACGTGTGGATACAGCTGCAAAGGCAACGGCAATCAGAGCTGACATCATCTTTCCATCGATGCAGTATTTTTTTATTGTTATGACCACAATGGGAGGTGTTTCAAGTGTATTTACGGAACTTGGTCAAATGCTTATTTCTTGGACTAGAGTCCACAAGCTTCTTCTTGCCGAGGAATCTGAATTCATGCCAGTACCTTTAAATGACGCGACTCTAGATGCGATCAAGATTGAGAACGCGTCATTCAAGTGGTCTGTTGTGAAGGAAGACCTAACAACAGAAGAAAGCGAGATATTGGAGAAAAAGACATTGAACAAGGATAAAAAGGTGCATGAGGAAAATGATGAAGTTTTGCCTTTGTTTAAGAACTTAAATTTGAAGGTTGCTGCTTTCAAGTTGACTGCCATTGTTGGAACAGTTGGTGGGTACATTTGATTATCAGACACAATAGCTTCTAATTATTTTTATACAGGCTCTGGAAAATCATCTTTACTTTCTGCTATTGTTGGAGATATGGAAAGAGTGAATGGGACTCTTGAAACGTACGGATCCATTGCACTTTGCCAGCAACAACCGTGGCTCATGTCAACGACTATTCAACAGAATATTCTCTTTGGTTCAAGCTTGGATGTGCAGAAACTTGCTGAAACGATCCGCGTTTGCGGACTGGACATTGATATCCAGCAGTTCAAGAACGGGCTTGAGACACATGTTGGTGAAAATGGAATCACGCTCTCTGGAGGGCAAAAGTCTCGTGTTGCTCTTGCTCGTGCTGTTTATAAAAATTCAGACGTGTACTTATTGGATGATCCATTAGCTGCGTTGGACGCTCATGTTGGAAAGCAAATTTTTTATGAATGCCTGACGGCCCATTTGCAAGGAAAGACGCGTGTTTTGGTTACCCATCAACTTCAAGTTTTACCAAACGTTGACTATATTATTGTTTTGGACAAGGGCGTTGTCGTTGAGCAAGGAACTTATGCCGACTTAGTAATTGGTGGATGCGAAAGTGGTGTTTTGAAGGAAATGCTAAAAAACCAGGCAATGGAGGAAAAGAAGGATCAAGTTTCGAAATCGAAAACTGCAAAGGAATTTGATTATGTTGAAGATATTGACGGTGAAGGTGGCAGGCTCATTAAGGAGGAAGATCGTCAAACAGGAGCTGTTGGGAAGCAGCATGTGATCAGCTACATTAAAGAAGCTGGAGGATATGGCATGTTTGGGCTCATTTTGCTTGCGACTATATTCTTCACGGCAGTGACGTTCCTACAAAGTGTGTGGTTGAACATTTGGACTAACGATTCAACCACGGGAGTAACCCGTTATGGATTGCAACATAAGGATTATATAACCGTTTATGCCGTTATCTCAGTTGCAACGGTTATATTTTCTTTCGTCCAGTATGCAGTTATTTTGGGAGGGACCTTCAGAGCGACAAAAAGATATCACAATAAGGCAATAATGGGAGTTTTGCGTGCCTCTATGGGATGGTTTGATTCTCAACCGTTGGGTCGAATCTTGAATCGTTTGACACATGATGTGAATGTATTAGATGCGCAAATCGGATTCAAGGTTTCTGAATTCTTCACTGTTTTGTGTTCCAGCATAGTTGCATTGATTCAAGCAAATTATGCATCGCCTTATCTCTTGAGTAGGTGTTGGATTTTTGTTCATATCTTTTTCAACGATACATTTATTCATAGTTGCGACCCTCGTCTTTGTAGTTGGTTCATTTTTCCTTTTGAACTTTTACCGGTCAAATGCGCGTGAGCTCAAACGTCTCGCTCAACTCTCTGCGTCGCCTATGATATCCTTCATTAACGAATGCATTGGCGGAACGACCACAATTCGCGTTTTCCAAGCCGTTAATCATTCCATCAAGAACCAAAGACTATTGACCGACCACTCACTTATGCCAATTTGGACGGGAATCAACGTGCAAAATTGGTTTTCCTTCCGTGTGGAAGGTGGTACAGTTATTATTACACTCTTTATTGTCTTGTACGCCGTTTTGGAAAATCCGAATGCTGCTCTGATTGGTATTGCCTTGACCGGAGTGTCCAATTTAGGATCCACATTTTTCAGCTGCATTACTTCTTTCGCTTCAATGGAAACTACTCTTGTATCTGTTGAACGTTTGGACATGTATTGTCACGGTCTGGACATGGAAGCGGCAACTCGTTTGGAAACTGATCCAGCTGAATCCGAATGGCCAAAGCAAGGACAGATTTCTATTTCTCAACTCGAAGTCAAATATAATTCCATGTTGGATCCAGCAATCAAAAACTTGTCAGTTGAGATCAAAGGGGGTGAGAAGATTGGTGTTGTGGGTAGAACAGGATCCGGAAAGTCGACGCTGATGATATCTCTGTTCCGTTTGGTTGAACCGACTAAAGGAACTGTGGTTATTGATGGGTTGGATGTGTCCAAATTGGGGTTGTACACTTTACGGACACGTCTTCAAATCATTCCCCAAGAGCCTGTGCTTTTTTCTGGAACAATCCGAACAAATATTGATTTTGAAAACAAATTCAAAGACAGCGAAATTTGGGAAGCCCTCGAACTGGTTGGATTAAAAGAGTATATTGCGCAGCTTCGTGGGAAGTTGGATGCTTCCACTACTGAACGTGGAGTGAATCTGTCTGTGGGTCAACGCCAGTTGATTATGCTTGCCACTGCGATTTGTCACAAACCAAAGATTCTCGTGTTAGATGAAGCATCTTCCAGTGTTGATCAAGCTGCTGACTTGCTCATTCAGTCCTCCATCCGAACGCATTTCCAGACGACTACTGTCATTTCAATTGCTCACCGTGTGAATACAATTACAGATTTTGACAGAGTGATGGTGTTGGATATGGGTCGGTTGGCAGAATACGATACACCAATCAATTTATTGAACTGCAACAGTTTGTTTAAGTCGTTGGTGGACGCCACTGGAGCTGCGAATGCCAAATGTGTTAGATCTATTGCAGAAAATCATTGAAAGTTTTCCTATTCCTTTCGTCGTACATCTCCTTATTTATTATATAAAAAAGGGGTATTTCTTGTTTTCAGTTTGAAAGAAAGATGCCATTACGTACAACTTCACCCCATCGCCGCGCCCCACACTCTTCCCTCACGGGAAAGTACACTACTGATTTCAAATTGTCACTCTCTCCACTGCGGCATCTAATAAAAATACCCATATGTGATTGTTTGTGCGATTGACCAATCAGATTGGAAGAAAAAACGCAACACGTTTCGTTTTCCTAAAAAAACCGATTTTCCATGAAATTCGACGTCTTTTACAAAAAAACTATTTTCTTATCCTATATTATAATCAAAATGAAGTGTGTTGTTCCATCCACAAGCGTCAGATCCAAATTCCTCAAATCACTTCCAATGGGAACCGTCTACAAAGATCCACGAAACAACCACATCTATAAAATGGATGAAAAAAAGATTAATTCTACTCTTTCAAAGGTTGGTGTTCTTTACTTTGGGTCGGAGGAAGCTATAACAATTGATGTACCCGAGAAGCATTTGAAGCTCGAGAATCCTGTTCGATTCAATATCAACCAATCACTCAAGGAAAGAATCAATGAACTCGAACAAACCATAAAGAGCTTGAAGAGTGAGTCTTTTTCCGATGAATCCAAACAGCCATTGCGATCAAACGAGACTGATGTCAAGAAAACTCCCACCAATTTCGATGAAATAATCAAGTTGATGGAAGGACGCGAACGTTTCGAAACTGACAGAGAGGCATTTGAGATTGAGCCCAAAGCAAGACTGATGCTGTATTCAAAGAAAGCAGAGGGTCTAGATCACATCAAGATTCTTTCGAGGCTGCGACAAGAGTTGTGGATTGATACAAATGTGGTTGATGAACTCACTCGGAACCAGCCAGCCATCCAAAAGAGACTCTTGAAGCATCTTCAATCAGAGGCTGTTAATAGCCGGGTTGTTTCTTTCAAGAGAAGAAAGAGTCCTTTGTTGAAGTGACATATCACTCATCTTCTGTGGCATTGTTGCCATAGACATGATTCAAGAAATCATTAATGATATGTCGTCCATTCTCTAGCATCTGTACCGTCACGTTGCCATCAGTATCTAAATCCTTCCATTTCAAGTCTCGCAAGTTTGTCTGGCATTTATGATGAACAGTCTTCACAGAAATCGTGTCATCTGATGATCTCTTTGATGTAGTCACGATCACAATGTTGGTCACGGTTGCTGATAATGGACACATTAACCAGCTTGACTGGTCTTTCTTTATTAATACGACTCCAGTGTCAACAATCATAACTGTTTCCTTATCAATTCCTTCTAAATCAAGAACATGTCCGTTTGACATGACTTCATCATCGTGTTTGATGACATGCGCAGAGCACTTTCGATGAAAATGTGATTGAATAGATGAAATGGATATCATTTTATCACAGAACGGACACTTGACTTTCGCATACTGGCAATCTTCAAGATGATCATTTATATTCCATTTTAATACTTTCACCTTACAATTCTTGTTGGGACACGATTCTATGAACGGTTCAAGTTTTATCTCAAGCTGTTTGTTTTACACAGTGGGCATACGTTTCTAATTTGATGAATACATTTACTAC
Source organism: Physocladia obscura (assembly GCA_027596945.1). Lineage (NCBI taxonomy): Eukaryota > Fungi > Chytridiomycota > Chytridiomycetes > Chytridiales > Chytriomycetaceae > Physocladia > Physocladia obscura. Next base: position 10,750 of record JADGJH010001188.1, read on the forward strand.
ACACAAAGTGGCTTCCGCCATTTGAACACTGAATCATTGGTAAGTTTAACTTTTCAAGGCAAACACAGCATGTCAAATCTGATTGCTTTATTTCTATTAAATAACTGATCACCACTTCCATTTTATTGTTTTTTTTTAATAATAAGCAATAAAATAGATTTTCGTAATTTGATTTTTTACAGCAACTGTAAATTTTGAGCCAATCAAATGGCTTCATTTTTTACATCAATATAAATTTTGAACCCAATTCGTTATTCTCCTTTCTTGAAATCAATCGCAAGTTCCAATAAGCATTGATATTCTCAAAGTCTTCATCTGTGATGTGATCAGATCTGGCTCGGATATGATCAATCTCATAGCCTTTCGGTACTGTACCATCTCGAATGCCCAAGTGGTCCAGCAACTCTTGTCTCTTCAAGAATGTGTGCTTCAAACTATATTCATCTGAACATCCTTTCCGAACAATATAGTTAATAACTCGTACGGCCTCAACTCGCTTCTTTCGTAATTCATCCTTGAGTTGACGCTTCATCTTTAACTTTATCTTTAGCTTGTCATAGTCAATATCCACTTCTTCTGGGTGTTTTATTCCATCATCAACAACATTAATGAATTCCTTCTTTGTTTACTATTTCTTACCCCCTATCAATAAAAATTTCATTACTCCATATAAAAAATGATATGAATGAAAATAAAATATA
>JADGJH010001190.1:0-11425 GCA_027596945.1 Physocladia obscura
CGTTTTTCCCCACCAAAAAAAAAAAAAAAAAAAAAAGGGGGCAAACGGGCTTTTCAAATCAAAGACTTTTCTGATTCCATTCCGGGGCATGGAGGTCTCACCGATCGCATGGATTGCCAGTTTCTTATGAGCTTTTTTGCCTTTCTATATTACCAAAGTTTCATTGCGTTGCCAGTTGGATTAACGATTTCTGAAGCAATGGATATTATAGTCAAAGGTCTGAACAGCACAGATAAACAGCTTGAGCTTTATAGGGCTCTAGGTGATCGGTTGGTGGGACTGGGTGCAATATGAGAATGAAGAGAAGGAGTGAATGTTGATTTGACAGTTCATAGCCAAATCAAAAAGTCAAATGAAATTGACAAATTAATATTTTGCATTTATTTATATGGTCTAAGTGGAAAGCAGCAATGTATTGGTTATTAAGTGCAGTTTGTCTCAACAAAATAGTTCAGCTTGTACTTCACCCCTGGCTCTTCTGGGGTGTAACTCACAATTGGACATCCAACAAGTTGTCTTGCATTGACATGTACCTCTGACTGTTCCCTTTTACTATCTCGATGGTCACCACTTTCAAGGAAAATGTGAAAGTTTCAGCTGGCACAAGTGTTTGGCAAGTTCAAATCAACAATAGCATTATGGATCATGCAATACAAAGCTGACAATGATGTAAGCAGCAACAAGAGATACAGTGTACAAGAAGCGTAAACAAGAGTGCTGCAAATGGCTTTCGGATGAAGCAAAGAGAAATATGAAAAGTTTTCAGGATCTACTATTGGCTTCTCTACAGTATCTCTTATTCTGAGGAAAGTTGAATTGTCATGGAAAGTTCTTGAACAGTGTGCCATACAAACTTGTCACACAGATATTCTTTGGTTTTGTAAAGAATTTTAATGATACTCCAAGGCTGCTGGAGAACCTGGCCTTCTTAGATGAAGTTTGCTTTGATTATCATGATATGATGCATAAAAATGGATGGCCAAAAAGTTATTGTCTGTGGAAAGTTTCAACCAAAACTACAAACCTCGCTATGTTGCTTCAACCAGCTGAGTCAATTGTTTAAAGATATTTTTTGGGTAAAACAAGGGCAGACAAGGAGAAAAGAAAAAGAAAAGAAAAAAAGGCACAAAGCATGTGGAGTGGGCAGAGGGCAGGGGAAAACAATGACACTTGTGTTTAAGAAAAGAACAAGAAAAAGGAGAAAAAAAATGAAGCACCACAATCTCTCATGTCTGTTAAATCAGTTTTAACAAATTAAACCAGTTGATGCACACAATAAATGCTATAATACATTTTTACATTTATAACTTGCGATTTTACAATGGAATTTACTTTGCTCACCAATACATAACTCTGGCACAAATTGGTGCACACTGGTGCACTTTTGCCCACAAAGATATACAATATAATAATATATTATGGCTTAAAATTCATTTTAGTGCACCTTAGTTCACCAAAGTTTCTCTCTCAACACATTTTCACTTGCAGAGTGTTGATAATAAATTAGAATGAATTCTTACTTTTAATTCAATACAATACTTTCATTTATTAGAAATACAATTTAAATCACCTATATACACATGTAGTGTTGATTGGCCATTGTAAAGTCATTTTAAAGGATGCTTTACAATGCATGGATTGTGCATTTGGATGAATGGGACAATGGCAGAAGGTGTCTGCATAAGTTATCCCTATGTAATAATAAATATCTTTATTCACATAAAAGGCCAGTTATTTTTGATTCAATTTATTCAAAGTCTTGTTTTTGGTTGCAAAACAAACAACTTTTTCATTATTATCATTTGAAATTCTATTTTCAATTTTGTTCAATTGACAAATTTATTCAATTGGTGAATGAAAATAAAAAAACCATTAACATAGTACCATTGAAAATAAATAATTTATAAGTGCCTTTAGAAAGCTGTCATTTCATCCCATTGAGATGATTTTTACCATTTTTCCAAGGTGAAATGCCAAAGCATGAAACCCCTGGCAGCACTACAAAATCATCTAAAAAAAAATGAATAACTTGACTCTACTCAACAAAACCTTTGCTTCTTGGAGTCAATAGTCTACTTGAAGCATTTGCAGTTGAAGTAACATTCAACAAGCTCAAGTTTTTGGACTGTTGTACCTCATTTGCAACAGAATTAAGAAGGATTGTCAAGCAATACTCTGGCCTGCACTCTGTTTGAATTTCCAGTTCACATTCATTGTAACCCATCAATTATATATTTTCTGTGATCTCTTGGATTTGTTTCTTTGTTTTTCCAGTGGATTATCCATTTTCCAATACAATTAAAATTTTATTTGGTGTTAAGAAAAAATAGGCCATTTTCAAATATGGTAGCAATCCACAAAAAGATTCATTTTAAACACAATCTTGGAAGATTTTACAGAATATTTTTTCCATACAATATTTTGGAAAACTGCTGACAAGTTGGTTTTGCTGAGTTTGTTTGGTGACACTAGCACAATCATAATTTTGAGGGTAATCAATTTACTTTTAACTTCTTTGAACAGAGCACTTTGCAACTATAACTGTGATATCTCTTTTTGGTCAATGCCATTGCAATAAATCTGCAGAATTGACCTCAGACAACAGCTTAAATGCTTTTGTAGATTCTGTTTTTCCAACTTCAATAAACAAGTCAAAATTTGCAATGGTGATGTATCTTGTGACTTTTCCTCCAAACCTGTCACTTCTTGCAATCTGTTCTCCATTAATTCTAAAATAGAGTCACAAAGGCCTATGTCAATTTCATCCAAAATTCGAAATATTTAACCAATAAGTTCATTTTTTGACTGAGATATTCCAAATTTTTTTTGCCCCCTTGCCTAAAAAACATGCCATAAATTTTTAATGGGTTTTAGATCAGAACTAGATGGTGGCTATTCACGTATTGAAACACATTCATTGGTAAGAAAATCCACAATCATTTTTGTTTTGTGACATACCAAATTCCTTTTTGCAGGAAACATTTCAGAGATAAGATATTCTGCAAGCAGGTTCTAATATTTGCGCTGGTTTTGGCTGCCATCAAGAGCAACAAGTGGACCAAGTCCAAAACATCCCCAAAATATGACAGAAAAACCAGCAAACATAAAGATTTTGTTCTTTTGGTACCTTTGCAAATTTTTTCACCACATAAAAAAGAGTTTCTGGTATTAAAACACATTCCACAAAAACATGATCAAAAATAATAACACCAACCAGTTTTTGGATGTCAAAGACATTTCTGCTAGCAACAAATCCAAGTCACTTGACTTCCAATTGAATCAGAAAAATGTGATGCCAGTCTGAAAATATTGTTGGTATTCTAGACTTCCTTTGATCATTTACCCTTAAGAGAAATAAACATGATGTACTGTAAATGATGTGGACCATAATGGAGGTCTTCAGCACAAGGTAAATGAAAAAATCAACATTACAAAATCTACAGAGTATCTCCATAAATCTTTAAAGATTTGTTTGAGTTTGGAAATTAGTTTGGAGATTAATGACTGTCAAAACAGATGAGATCAAATTTTAAAGGTTCTTTCACACATGCAGTTTACATTCAATTTTCTACCATACTTCTATTGCTTGGTTTATTCCAATTACACACAAAAAAAAAAAACATTTTCCTTTTGCATATCCCATTCTGGCAACTTAAGTTAACAAACTCCATCAAACTCTCACTGCCCCCATAAACATATTTAAATCTGTCTAATAAAAATTGAGTCAAAGTTTTAAGGACGCCAATATAAGAATTGTCAAATCCTAATTTAGCAGAGTAAAAGTGCGATTTCATTGAAACCAATTAATGCGGCATAATTAAACCTTTCTTTTTCAAAATCCAACCCAAATAAAACAGTTTTTTGATCCTTCTTATTTGAAAAAGTCAGAACCCAATACTGTTATAACCACTAATGCAATTGTTGTCTATTTCAAAATTGCTGCCACAGAAGTTGTCCAACCATTCTTGAATAGGGTCAAATAATAAGGGAAAATAGTTTGCACTTTTGATGAGAAATTCAAACTTTTGGAGTCTGATGATAAAGCCCACAATGATTTTTTTTTTGAGAAATTGCATGAGTTGTTTGTAGACTACAAATTGCTTAAGTAATTTTTGGTTTGTGGAGTGCTTTTTTTTTTCATTTCTTCTTCCATTTTCTTTTGTTTCTGTTTCCTTCCAGTTTCATGTTGGTCTCAATAAAATGGCCAATTCCAAGATTGCTCTATACAAATAAAATCTACTGTAACCCAGACCTTGAAAGACAGACTTTTATCACAGCCAGTGGTGCAGTGTACTGACTGATACTTTGAAAACCAAGATTTTGAAGACTACCTTGAATGGTCAGAAAAAAGCAAATAAAACTATATTGTCAGTACAACTTGATTTTTTCTCAACAGAACATGCTTTACACATTGTGGAGATGATATTTTATTTTGGTTTGCTCGATTGTTGCAAGAGAGTACATACACATGAATGACAAAATCACAAGTGGCACTTTATATTCCATATTGAACTGGTAATTTTTAAAGGTAAAATTGTATTATTTGACCTTGTAATAGTGATATGATTTAACTGTTTTAATATAAGTTAAAGTAAGCAAACAAAATAAAATATTATGAACATTCTCAATTAAAATAGAACACCTGTCTGTTATGTAAACAGTTTTTAAAATATTGTATTAAGTTTTAAGAATCTTTTGCTGGCAAAGGTGTTTGATGGGTTTAATAACAAACTCGGTTTCATTTAGTTTGACTATTGATTCACCAACAAGAAGTTATTTTAGAATTAACAGCCAAAACATTAGCAGCAAAAGCATCCAAAATTCTTAATGTCAGGAGACAGATTGTTTTTTCAATAAAGTAGGAATAAGTGATAGTGAAGGAATATGAAAAATGACTATTATTTCTCTCCATCTAATAAAAACTATTTAATCTGATTAATTATGACTCCATATACTTCATATCAAGTATTTATTATTTTTATTAGGAATAAGAAATAATTTTAACCTTGAATAAATGGTATAGCAAGAAAACAAAAACAAAAATTCAAAAAACAGTTTTTGAAAATATAGTTATCACATTATCTTTGTTGGACATTAACCCAATAAACACCAATTGACCACAATTTTGCCTGGTCATGGTGATACCAAGTTGCACTGCTACTTTTTTGTAATTCAAACATTTGTAACAAGTATTATCAACTCTGTTGTAATGGCTAGTCATATCTGGTCCAAGAACAATTTGGTTAATATTATCCATTTTTTTATAGTATGTCATAATAAATTCATGGACTAAATCATTTTCTTCTCAGATGTTACTTGTCATTAAAATGAAACAGCAGCAGCAGCAGCAACAACAAACCCAACCACAGCAGCTACAACAGCCACCACAAACTGCCCAACCAGATGTGTCAGCCATGATGTCTGCTGTCCTCACCGTGGTCATGCCAGTCTTTGCATCCAGGACAGCCCCTGAGGCAGCACCTACTCTGCCCCCACCTCCCGCTCCTGCTCCTGCAGCGCCAAGGTTCCCAACTCACCAGCAAGGTAAAAGTGTTGCCTGTGTCTTCCACCCTTATTCCTGCCCTAATTGTTCACAAGATCCTCCTTGTTACATTCTCCCTTAGCAACTTTCATCGCTTGTGCACAGTTGTTAGAGAAGAGCATCAACCTGGTGGGTTAATGCTGGGCAACAACAGGATTTTTCACAAAACAGATGGAAAGAATACGGCACTCACAAAAATCAGATTGCCAATGAGACTGGTCCGCGCCATTTCAATGTGGTGGGCAATATGTTGTGCAGGTTACTAGCTCACCTATGGAGTTGGAATGCCATTTGCTCTCATTGCAGGTTGGGTCTCTTACCTTGACAAGATCTGCCAGTGGATCAGGACAGGAGCCCCACCCTCACTCCCTCCTGCTCTGTGCCAATGCCCCTTCCACTTTCGAGTTCTCCAGCAATATCAGCTCCAACATCCAGAAGGAAGTGGCCCAGGGTCACACTTGCAGTCCATTCCTGGCCCCCCCTTTCCCTCACTTCTGATCTTCACCCTTAGGCTCAGCCCCCAAGTCCTCTGGTGGCTGCAGCTAACTTCATAACCTTTCCTGGCCCCACAATGGCTCTTCAGTAAACAACAGGATCCCAGACTTGAGAGCTGAACTACAATACAAATGCTTCGACAACGCTGTGGTGACTATATTCAAAGCCGGCCCTGGATGCCTACTGTCTAAAGCTGATCTTTCAGATGCTTTCAGACATATCCTTGTTTGCATGGAAGACTGGGAGTTACTAGGATTCAAGTGGAACAGCCAGTACTTCTATGAAGTGTTCCTCCCCTTTGGCCTCCGCTCCGCTCCCTTCCTCTACAATATCTTCACCGAGCTTCTACACTGGGCCTGCAAATCAGCTGGCATCCAGGTGATGTTTCATTACCTCGATGACTTCTTGTTTGTAAAACTGGCCAATTTCTGCCCTTCAGCCCTTCCCACTTTTGAATCGATTGCCACAGATCTGGGTTTTTGCACTAACAACAAGAAACAGGAGTTGGCTACCACCTGGCTCCTGTTCTTGGGTATTTTATTGGACTCCGCTTTAATGACAGCTTCCCTTCCAGCCGATAAACTCCACCATTCTTGCACATTAGTTACCGCCATAATGGACTGCCAAACATGTACTCAGCAAGAACTTTTGAGGCTGATTGGCTTCCTCAGTTACACTTGCAAAGTTCTCCCTGCTGGATGTCCCTTCCTCCAATGCTTTATCAAAACAGCTTACTTGGTAAAGCGGCTTTGCCACTGAGTCACACTTACTGGACCTGTCCAAGAGGACTTAGCCTGGTGGGCTCACTTCCTGCCACAATGGAATGGCGTCAGCCTAATCTCCTGGTCCCCCTGGACCAGCAACTTGGATATCAACCCCTGGACCAACGCCTCTGGCTCTCTGCACTCAGTGTCTATTTTCAAGGTGACTGGATCAGTCAGTCTTGGAACTCTGCTTGGTATTCCATCAAAAAACCTGAGTCATTCAATATTCAATGGACTGAGCTTGTTGCTGTGGTGGTGGCCGCAGCAACCTTTGGTTCCCGCTGGAGGTCTCTAAGGATCCGGATTTTCTGCGACAACAATGCCGTCCATCACTGAATTAACGACGCCCCATGTCGTGCCTCTCCTTTCCATCAACACCTGCTCCGCCTTCTCTCTCCTTTCCGCGACCCATTCCTTCCTCATCTGCTCTGAATGGATCTCAACCCATTCTAACTCTGTTGCTGATGCCCTCTCCTGTTTCAATGTGCATTCAGGCAGCTTGCACTCGAGGCCTCCCTCAGCCTAACCTTGCCTGGTACACTTCCCACCCTGCACCTTCCGCGAGATGTGGCATATTACCTCTTCCATGGAATCACAGCTTCAACCTGCCGCAACTACAGTTATGCCCAACGGCAATTCTTGGACTTCTGCCACACTTTCCAGCTTCTTCACTCTGACAACAACCCCCTCCCGGCAACCGAGATCACCCTCTGCAGCTGGTCAGCTGCCCTTGTACAACAGGTCAACCCCAAAACCATCAAACAATACCTTTCTGCAGTATCCTCCCTCCACCTCTATGAAGGATACCCCAGCGTCTTTGCCTCTGGACCCCCACTTCTCTATCATGTTCTCTGGGGTATCTCATGTGCCAATTGCCACCTCAATGCAAAACCACGCCTCCCTATCTCCTATAATATTTTCTCTCAGCTTATCCCCCTCCTCGACTCCAACAACTCAGACTCAGCAGTCATTGCCGCCACCTGGACCACAGCCTTCTTTGCCCTCCTTCATTCTGGAGAATTCACCTTCAACAGCTACGCACCCTTCGACCCCACCTGGCGGATTTCCCGTGGCGCCGGCCACTTCTTCCCAACTACCGGCAAGCTGCGCCTTGTCGAACTTACCATACCAAGCTCCAAGACTGATCCCTTCCGCAAAGGGGTCACCCTCACTATTGGACTTGCCACCGACCCAGCCTGTTGCACCATGCATCTCCTCTTCAAGCTCTTCACCAGCTTCTCCATGGCACCAAATTCCACCCTCTTTTCACTCCCTTCCAGTCGTCCCTTCTTGCGCGACTTCCTCATCAACTCCATCTGTTCGTTCTCCCTGCCATTGGAGAAAACCCCAACCACTATGCGGGACACAGCTTTTGCATAGGGGGTGCAACTGCAGCAGCAAATCTGGGATACACCGAATACAAAATTCAAGCACTGGGACGATGGGTGTCTGACGCATACCTGGCTTAACTCTGACTGGATATCGAACAACGCGCTAGCCAGGCTGAGCTCTCCTCTCTCTCGGACCCTGGTTGGACACACCTTGCAAGCTTGGTTGGGTGTCTTGGCAACATCCCCGTCTGCCTGCGTTTTGCCCAACCTCATTCCTTGAACAATTTGACCCAGCCTCTTGAATTATAAATTATAATAAGGATTTATTGTTCAGTCAAATTTTGCAACTTGGGCAGGTCTTATGATTGTAGTGCAAAATAAATGCATCACTTACTCTATGCTGTTTTTTTGTTTCTTAGCTGTAGCGTTGCCTGGCTTTGGGCCTGGTTGCAATGCAGCTGGGTGCCTGCGGCGTGATTTTTGGAAATGTGGCTGGTTTAAATTCGGAGTCATGCACTCTGGCAATGCTGGTAGTTGGTGTTTGTTGATGTCGTTGTTGTCTTTCCCGAAACCAATCCACCAATGAGATTAGGCACAAAATTGGTGCCAATTTCAGTTTCAGCAAATGATTTCATCGAATGCAGCTCACGGCGTTGGGCGTAACAACCTTCTGATCGAACTGATCCTGCAGCACATGACGGCCATCTTCCTCAACGAAAGCAAAAATGTTCCCTCAGACATGAATGGAGACTGGAACCGGGACCGGATCGCCGGCAGATACGACCGCGCATTCTTGGACCGAGTTTCGCCGGCGCACGCGAGAGCCGAAATTACACTTGCCGCTGTCAATCGCCAATGGCGTCGTTTCGCCCTGGCAATGCGGGGCGGCACGGCTGCACTTGACTTTTACTCGCGGTCTAACAAGGTGGACAAACTCATCACTGGCATCAGAGTCTTGTCGGCCGATGACGACAGGGTCAAACAATGTCGCCGTCTGGCGATTGTGTATCGCTTTTATTCGTCTGATCCATCCACCGCGCGCCGCATTTGGTCAGAGTATCTCACTCATATTTTGTCAAAAGTACGTTTGAACCAGTTGGAGTCTCTGAATCTAGGCACTATCTCGGAGGACGATATGATTCTTAACTTGTTCAGTAAAAAAATTGAAATGGGAGAGCAATTTAGCAGACTGAAATCGTTCAGTGCCAAGTGTATTAAGGACGGGAAGAAGCTGGGAAATCTGTTGGCTACAGCTATGGTAGTATCTGGAGGTTGCTTGGAAAGTATTAATATTCAAGGATCATCAGAAAACTTTTGGAGTGGATTCACAAGCTATGGAATTGTGTTTGCTGGGTATGGCTTACGTGAATTTTTTTTTAATTTTGCTGTTTATCTGTTTTCATTCACAGCTTGCAAAGAATATCGTTTCAAGAGTCTTCTGACTCGGGCATAGAGAATCTAGCCGAATTCTCACCAAACTTGACAGTACTACACATAAAAGACCACACACAGGATTCTAAAATCACGGAATTCAAACCAAAGTTTGAAAACCTTACTTTTCTAGACGCAGACATCTATTATCCCAATCATATTCAACAATATCTCAGCTGTCCCAATAATCTCACAACTCTGATTCTAAACTGCAGTGAACTCGAAGACTTCACAGACTCGGAACTGGTCTGGAACATCTTATTGACAAGCCTCAAAAGCTGTCGCTGTTTAAAAAACTTGAAACTTGTTTGGTGGTTGCAGTTGGCTGCTCTTGCCAATGTTTTGCAGGCTGCCGGAGCAAACTTGGAGACACTTTTTGTTGGGCCAATGCCAGCTGAATACGCCTCTGGTTTCGACACTTTTTTCATGGGTGTGCCACACCTTGGGTTTCCAAGAGTTGTGAATGAGGAAGGGTATGAATCATTCAGTGATTGGACTCTCCGTGCTATGCAAATTCTGCAAAATTTTTCACCTCTGCTGAAGCGTGTGCATTTTTTGATGGACCGTGATTTGAAGACGTTGGAATTATCATCAAATGCACTAAATGCCTTTCACGATCAATTGGGTTTCCAATTTTCAAGTTCTCGCTATAATTAACAAGCTCGTTTTACATTGATTGATAAATTTAGTTGAGTATGAAATCAAAAGTGGGAATGAAAGAAAAAAAGTAACTTAAGATATTTATGTGAAAAAAATGGATGTTTCATATTGTGTGATTGTTATAGTTTTCACACAGTATTGGAATTGTGTGATTCAAAACATGTTTTTGAAACAAAATTATTGGACTACGGCTACAACGTCTTGACTGCAAATAAGCACCACGGCACTGGTGGATAATTGAACTATTTTATTTTTGCGGCATTGCTCTATTTTTACACACGTTTGTTGCTGGGATGTGCAAATCTACTTGTAAATTAAAAGCAACAGAAAACCACTAATCACAGATCCTTCCCAAGCAAGTATTGTCATTATTACCACTGTCCAGTCCAATATCATTCAATTCTTTGGTGCAGAATAATAGACAGACAATTTGGTTCCAACAGGAGAAACCTACAACAGCCAAATATTCTGCAGTACAACCCACTGTCTAATTTGCCTCTAGACAGTTGAACATTGTTGAGGTTGCATTTATGTAGGACCCTTTTACAAAAAAGCTTGATAAATTATTCAAGTATCTTTCAAGTGAATGTTTTTATTTTTTGAAAGCTACAACCTTCGAGAGCTGCGATAAGTTGTAGTAAGTTGCAGTCACAATCCTACAACTAGAGTATGATAATAGAATATGATAAGTATGCTGTTGTTGTTGTGTGACTCAAGTTGTTGATGGATATTCTTCTAGGGATGTTTGTGATGCGGCAGGAATATTCAATAGGCATGAAACAGTTGCCAGAAGTGTTTCAAGATTGAGATCATAATAGTTCACCAATCAAATTTTCTCTGAACAGGTAATACAATATAAGGACAATGGTGTGATTAATGCATTGTTCAGAGAAATGTGATTGGTATGTTTTGTATTATTTCAACAACTTATCTATGGTGTTTTGAAGCAACCTGACAGATCACTATAATAATAAAAAACAATATAAGTTGCCCTTTAAACACTTCAATTCAAGATGAACTATGAAGCCACAGTGGTTAAATATGATTCATTATTTTATTTAAATAAATAAATAAATAAATAAAATTTGGTTGAATTATTTGTTGAGTAGAGTCGGAAGCCTTTAAGAAAGAGGTGTCAGACTACAAGTTATCAGTTTTTGTGTATATTTGTAAGTCTGCTGTGGGTTTCACTATTTATAGTG
>JADGJH010001191.1:0-11422 GCA_027596945.1 Physocladia obscura
TAAATAAATAAACCAAAATGAACAAACAAAAATAAATAAAAAACAACTCCAATTGATTGAAAAGTTCCGATTTACTTTGCACGAACTTGAAATTCGAATATTGCCGTAAAGCCGAATTGGACGGAGCAAAAAACTTGTTAATTGTTTTTCGAATTTCAGATTACAAATCGACAATATTTGGAAAACAAATACTCAGAAAATTTCAGTCATTAGATTCCTATCACGGCGACAAAAAATCTTTCTCGAAACAACTCCAGGCCTCAGAGTCGTCGTCGTCCAGCACCCAAATTAAAAAACTGGCCATTATTCCAGTTGTTGGGGAGGTTTCTGCTATTACAAAAAAAGAAGAAAGAGGCTCTGATTCTACTACTGCGGATGCTACGGCAAAACCGTCTTCATCAGTATTATCAAGGCGAAAATTAGTGCCAAGTAATACAGTACGTGTTGTGGGAGCTGGTATCGGGTATCATGAACAGAAGTCTAAAGAAATCGTGGAAACTGTGAAGGAACGGTGTGAGGGAATTGTTGATTTTGTTTTAACTGCCTCCGCGATACATATTAAGTTTAATTCACCTGAATCTGCAAAAATTGCTAGGTAATTGAACTCGTTTTATAAATTTTTTTAATGATTTATTTATTTTTGGTATTTACAGTGATCGAATTGTGTCCGAGTTGGGTTTTACCACAGAATACACTTCGGACTTTCAAAATATCAAAAAATTGGCTAACGCAAAGGGACTGCGAAAGGTGAAATCAGTGCTCGAATCATTAACTGGATCGCAAGCTTCTGAACAAGACGGATCCTCGAAACAATCTGTATCGGAGACTCAAAGCAATAAAATTGAGGATGGTTCTCTGAATTCGATTTCACAAGAAAGTGGCGGGAAATTTCTTGAACGGAACGGACAATCGGAGGGTAATAGCAACAATGCAGGTGGACAAAGTTCTAATCGATATGAATCGCGCCGGAATTATCAATCGGATTACCAACAAGCGCCACCATCATCTTTCCGAGCAGGAAATGGAAGACTGCCGAATTTTGATTCGCTTCTGCGCCAACAACAACAAGTTCGCCGTCCTTTATCTACAGGAGGCAATTTTCCAAACAACAATCGCTTTTCTTCGTATTGCGGCAACAGCGGTGGTGGTGGCAGACCGCAAAGCTGGAACAATGGGCCACCGTCCGTGTTTGTCCCAATCAAAGAGTGGCATGAATTGCCACCCGAGTACGGCACAATTCCAAAAAAAAAACCAGCTCGCAAGAATTACGCGACTCGTGGAGGTGTTTTAGAAGGCGGGCCGAGTGATGACGATGCGGACGATCAAAACTACAATGAAAAAGAGGAGCCGTCGGAGCGCGGCGATGGTAGCGGTGCTGGTGGCGGTTATGGTGTTAATGGTGGCGGTGGGGGTCGCGGATATTATGATAATCGGCGGTTGTCTAGCTCTGGCTCTAATTTTGGAAATAAAGCGCATGATGCTGGTCAGCAGCAGCAAAGACATCGCTTACCGAGTACTGGGGCGCCAGTAACTGAAAGGGGCGCTTCTCCAGAGAAAAAACAAGCGCCGAACAAAGACGCGAAATCTTCGTCGGTTGAGCGTCCGGAGAATGAATTGAAGGTGGACGAGAAGGGACAAGAGTTTCCAAAAAATAAGCAGAAACCAATTGAACAAAAGCTTGGTGCGCGTTCATCGAAAAGTGAATTGGAAAAGCAAGAAAAGAGTCAGCAACAAGTCCAAAGCTCAACTATTTCTGGAGTTGAACTTCCAGATGATGAATGGGCCGTTCAAGAGCCACGGCAGCAGCAACGACCAGTTGAACAAAAGCCAAACGCGCGTTCGTCGAAAAGTGAATTGGGAAAGCAAGAACAAAAAACTCAAAAGCAGCCTGTCCAAAACTCAACTGTTCCTGGAGTGGAGCTTCCGAATGATGAATGGAGTGTTTCTGATGTGCCGCGGCGAAATGAAGCGCAGCAAAAAGAACAACAAAAACACCCACAAAAGTCTGGTCGAAACGGGACGGCGCCATCAGGAAATCTACCGAAAAATGAGCGAGAAGATTCGCATTCGAATACTCAACAAGTGTCTACAAACCACCCTCAAAAGCAATATTATCAAAATTCACGAGGAGAAAACGGCCATGTTTCATCTCGAAATAATGGCAGGGGTCGAAGTGATGGGAATGGTTGGAATAATGGTGGATCGCAGCAACATCCCCAATTTCAACAGCGTCGCGACAATGATGGATCATTTCGAGGCAACGCACAACCGACACCGCGATTTGAAAACAAACCTACTGCCGCTGTGCGAATGGATCATTATTCGAAAGTGGCAACTTTGGGACCACTGGTGGTAAATAACAATGATTCTGGTCGGACAAATGCCCCATCTGACAAGGCCCAAAGTCAGAATCAAAGTCAACCACAGAATAAGCAGCAAAAGAAGATAATTGTGCTGCCAGCAGTTGATTTACCGGATGACGAATGGGGCTCAACCAAAAATGTTCCTGATGCTGTTGTTGAACCATCACATCAAGAGCAGCAACAAAATTATCAACAACATCAACAACATAATCATCAACACCATCAAAATCGCCAACGATATAGCAGTAGTGAAAATGAAAGCAGCTATGACCCCAATCAAAATAAAAGAGAACGAACGTATTCTGGCGGACGTGGAGGAAGGAGTTATAATCAAAACGATCATCAGCAGGGAACACAACGGCAGTACCAGCGGAATCCTAACAATCAGAACTCTGTGCAAGATAGTGGTGTGAATAATGAACGGGGGAACACTATGAAGATGCCGCAGAATGAATTTAATGGAGGTTATTCACGAAATTAAAAGTTGTTTTTTGTTGAGAAAAATAAATATTTTTTTTGTAAATAAGAAACAAATAATCATGACACAGCTGACCGTGGCGCGATTGACGGCGAGTCAAACAGTTGGAGCGCGCGTGACGGGCCGTAGCTGCGTAGCGGTATCCGGGACGGTCGCGGTAGGTTCTGACATCACGAAGCAGATAAATAATAATATATATAAAACAACTGATTTCACATTGAACATTATTTTGCCATAAACAAATAACAAAACGTAGTTGCTTACCGATGGTCGATGTGCGGCAGTAATTCCGTTAGGAGCAACTACCCATTCGCATTCGCATTTGAATTCTCAATCGATTGACGAACCGCGAAGTTCCGATGCAGCTGATATCAGTGCTGTAGGTCTGGTGCATACCACCGCAACAGGACGCATACTTGTGAGAAAAGCGCGGCGCGTTATTTATTTTTTGCTTTGTTTCGTGTTTTTTTGGTTCACGAGTGCATTTTCTGATTCTTTGTTTTTAGGCCGCTGTGGCTCGTGGACGCGATGTGCGCGTTTATTGTACCGACGCAAAATCGACACCGGAAAATCAAAATTCTGGCACATCTGTATGGCTCCCTGTTACCTCTCTGCAACATTCTGGGGATGTTACTTGCATTGACTGGTCACCAAACGGTCAGATATTTTTGCTATTTATGTGTGTGACGCGCTTTTATTTAATTTTTTTACAGGTCGTATGCTGCTCGCAACTGGCGATTTTTTTAGCCTCTGGGCTGTCAAATCAGAGAATCTTGGATCGCCAACACAACTTTCTGAGTCATCGAATACGAGTTTTGAGCTTCTATGGTCTATTCCGTGCGTGAATTTGAATATTTTTTTTCTTTTCGAAGTTAATTTTTTTGGTTTTCTTTGTAGCGCCCCCTCACCTGTTTCAAAGGCAAAGTTTTCACCAGATGGCTCTCTTTTTGCTTCAATCGGTTTAAACGATCGCTTTGTGAAAATTTGGCATCAATCTCCTACAATCGATTCGAATATTGGTAATTTTTTTGGGGCCAATTTTCAATTATCTCAAATTTGATGAATTTCGCGCAGCTTCATCACATCGCAAGCTTGCTTTTGATTTTTCATATTTACCGCATCCGAGACCTGTTAATAATTTTGAATGGAGGCATCCTGGACAGAAGATGTATGTTTTATTCTAACTAAAATCAAATTCTAGCAAATGACATCAACCAAAAAAATGTACTTACGCACAATCCGCCCGAATTCAGTTCATCAAATCAATTATCATCAATTTTACCCATCAATGCATTATTAACCGTATCGAATGATTCAATCGCGAGAATATGGTGCCAGACAAGTAACCAACTGCAAAGTCACGTCGAAAGTCACTTTTCATCAGATGGAACAAATATATCTACTGCCGAAATGGGAAGTAGTAGCAATATCGCCTCGAGTGCCGCGATTATCGAAAATATTCCAACGAGCAGTTTGAATTCAAAAGAAATCAAACAACATTATCAAAACGTCTTATTTGAACTACGCGCATCTATTTTACCCGACCTTACAGGTAATGGCGGTATCAGTACGACAAGCATACATTGGATTCAAGGAGATGCCATGGCCCAAGCAATTGAATCGACGTTGGTTCACGAAAATGCTCGAAATTCAAAAAGTGGATTTGATGGAAAGAAAAAGTCAAATTCGAAAAGTCCCGCCGCTGCTCGAGCAATAAAAGACTATCCAGATATGCTTTTTGCTGTGGGAGAAACTGGAAGTGTTGTCGTTTGGGGAGTTCAGGTTTGGTGTAATTATTTTGTTGTTCTTTTGTGTTGGCTTATGTTAAAGTCTTTCAGGGGCTCGATGGTAATCCTCAACGCGTACCAAAAGTTGTTGTAGTGCTAAAGACAGAAAATGGTGTTCTGTCTGGAGATTTCGAAGCTTTTTTGGGAGACACGCATGTGTTTTATAATCCATCTGTTGTTTCAAACTCAGGTCAGAGTTTTAATTTTATTTCATTTCATTGAAATATTAAAACTTCACTTGCTTAGCAATTTATTTTCCTCCTCAAATTTCCATATTGGCGCACAGCTACATATCTGGACTTCTAAACTCGTACACTATGAATTTGGACGAATTTTTTGGATCCACATGGTCAAATCCTTATTTACGCCTTGAGCATTCATGGTGTGGCCATACTGAGCCTATTATCAGATTTAGCAGACACCCAAATAGTTCAATATTCGCAAGCATTTCGATCAATTCAGATATTAATATTTACCGAATGTCTGTCCCTCAAGTTAGTTGAGTTGTATTATATTTGCAGCAATTTTATCTTACTTTTTTTTTCAATTTAAGGATGCCATTCGCGTTACTGATGGACTAGACTTAATCGCACATTATAATTTCGAAACAGAAATATCGACAGAGCTTCTTGTCGAATGGATTCCGAATAGTAATTTAGCTATTGTTAGCAATGGAAGAAGCGTGTCTGTCTACGAAATTTTATCCTCCAATGTAAAGCGTATTGCATCTCTTCAAGGTCCAACTGCAATGAGTCCTATAACATTTTTAAGTATTTTACATGATGACTATCTGGAGTGTCCTCCCGGAAATATCTCGCACTTGGTTTTGGCCGTATGTGCACAAGAAAGAAAAAGCTATTTATGGCAGGTCGTTTGTCAAGGTATGTTTGCCATCCTTAGATCACATTATTCAATGCTAAACTTGCAAACAGATTTCCAATTTTTTTCGAACAAGCTATTATTAGACACGACTTTTTCTGGAATTGATTCTTCAATAACGAATATCGTTGCAACAAATTCGCTTGTGGCTGTATTTTCACCTCACACGTCCCTTGGAACTCACTCATTTTTGACAGCTGAGAAATCTGGGATATGTAAATTATGGGGAATTGAATGTGAAACACAACATATTTGGAAAATATTTCAAGCTGGAGAGTTTGATATTGGTGGTGGGAATATTCCCGAAATTATTTCGATGAAAGCAGACATGTTTGGCAGTCTTGTCATCGGTTTGTGTCGTACTGTAAAATTTATATTTCTACTAATTAGATCTCAATAGCACAAAATATTGATAGCGCACATTGGGAAGTCAGTGTTTGGCAAGATCAAATTAACAGCGTTAAATTTTCCAAAGTTTGGTCGAAAACTTGGACGTGAGTAAAATTGCATTGTTCGGCCAAGTTATTGAAACGTTATTACCAGATCTGAAGTAGTCATGATTGATGTCACCATGTCTTCTGATGGACAGACGCTCATAGCTGTTGCCACAAAATCAGGAGTCGACGTTTTTTGCCAGGACCGTTTAGAAATTTTCAATGGCCCTATTGAATGGATCCAAGTGGCAGAAATGACGATTCCTTGGTGAATTCATTTTTCAAAAGATTATTATTTTATTAAAAATTCAAAATTATAAGGGAAGATTCAGTTCACCAAATCGCATGGCTTGAAAATGGATCTCTTGCCATGGCGCTAAGTTCGAAACTGGTCATATTCAGTAAATGGAAAGACGCGACAACGAGAACTCCATATGAAGGGTCGCGTCCAACAAGTCTTCAATCGATTGTGGCCAAAGTGAACGGAAGACTGCCAGATTATCATCCAAATTTGCTTCAACATTATCTAATCTGGGGAAAGTATGACTTTATTAAGTTTGTCTTTTCCCTCGTGCATAAATTTGTCAAGTTGATGCATGAAGTTGGAGCTGGTGGGCTTGGGAACGCCGAAGGAAACACTGGTGTTGTGGGACGAAAAGTTTCTGACATACCGTCTGCTTTTTGGAAATTTTTTGAGGTTGAACATTCTGAGCACATTCAAGAAGCAAATTATGATGCACTGTTTTTAGAAGGAAATGAATTTAGCGAGTGAGTTCATTTGCTTTATTCGTATCGCTTTTTTTTTTTTTTTGGGATTAAAAGTCAATTCAGAGATAAAAATATCGGAAGCTTCTCTCAAACTCATTTGGACTATTTAATTCAACTTGGAGATAATCTAAAGTTGCCTCGTCTAAATTCATCGGATCAAGCAAAACTTTTGGCAATGATGGGATCATTTGTACAAGTCCAACAGCACAAGCGATCTGTTGATGAAAATGGAAGTAGATTTGTTTTTTTCGCAAAATTGTTCATTGCAACCAAAGTTGCCAACGAAGCAGAAGTTTTGGGATCTCGAGATATTGCATGGGCTTTTTACTCCGATTCTCAGGTCTCTTACATCGATATTATTTATAATCTAATGGATCAATTAGGATTACTTAGTTGATTTTCTGCTTCAATGTTTTAACGGAAACCCACTTTGGAAAGATGTGCGATCTCTAGGAATGGGATTCTGGCTCAAAAATCCTGAGTCATTGGTTAGTTTGTAGGGTTTTTTGGTTTTTTTTTTTTTTTTTTACATTTAAAAACAAATTGAATTAAAATTTAAACCCACGGCAAATTTAAACTTTTGCAAAAAACCAAAACATGGAAAAAAAAGTAAAAAAAAATGTCGATTGTGCGCTTTTTTACCTTTGTCTCAAAAAAAAGAATGTTTTGCTTGGCTTGTGGAAATTGGCTTCTTTGCACCCCGAACAAGGCGCTATGCTTAAATTTCTTGCTAACGATTTTACTGAAGAAAGGTGGCGAAAGGCAGCAGTCAAAAATGCCTTTGCGTTACTTGGAAAGCAACGATACGGTTTGTTTGTTTTGTTCCTATGTTTTTTTTGTCCTTTGACACAAATTTGTCTTCAAATTTTGCAGAATATGCTGTCGCTTTTTTTCTTCTTGCAGAGAGACTGAAAGATGCGGTGAATGTATGCTTGAAGCATCTCAAAGATCTACAATTAGCGATTGTGCTATGTAGGCTCTACGAAGGCGAAAACAGCCCAGTTTTGGCCGAAACTTTGAAATCAAATGTATTACCTGATGCGTTTTTAAACGGAGATCGGTATTTGATTAGCATGTGTTTCACTCTCTTGAAACAAAAAGAGATGGCATTAAACGCAATTATGGTAATTATTTTTCCTTTGCTCTTTATATAAACGAGAATCAACATAGATGCCGATATCCACTCTTTCAAATACTCCAGAATGCGAGATATCCAATGACATTATTGATCCACCACTTCTTGTTTTGCATGATTATCTTCAAAAAAGCTATAAACCTCTGCGAATCCAATCAAAAGTTTCAGCAAAATCTTTCTTTCAATCCATGATAGCAAGCTCTGTCATATACGAAAATATGGGTTGTCCAGGTCTTGCTCTGGATATGTTGGCGAAAGCAAATAGTTTAACTAAGCAGGCTGTTGCAGAAGGTATACTCTCAGAAATCAACAAAGTTCCTTCAAAGAAAATATCGGAAAATACTGAGACATTTGATTGGGGATCACCTGTTACTACTCAAAGCCAGAAGGCTGCACCTACTTTGATTGATTGGAGTATTCCAGTTAGCCAGCAACCAGCAGCTCCAGCTGTTATCGATTGGAGTACACCGATAAGCCAACAGCAAAGCTCTACAACTGGAATGGATTGGGGTGCTCCTGTTAGTCCCCAAAATTCCGGAATTCCAACAATCAACAACGCATTTGATTGGGGTGCTCCAATTTCGTCATCGAAGAATACAGAAATTTTAGATTGGAGCATTTCCGAGCCGAAAAAAGTTGTTGATCCACTCGATGAATATGAGGCTTTTAAGGCATCCATGAAGAAGCCCGATGACGAAGAAGATGATTTAGATAAAGAAATGAGAGAGCTGGAGCGACAATTGAACGGAGAGCCTCAAAGTAAATCCGCAGTGACAATTGAAGATTCTCAGAAGGATTCAATTGCAGAAATTGACTTGAGTGAGACACAGAAAAATGCAATCGTAAAAATTCAAACGCGTATCAAATATCAAGAATGGAAGATGGCAATACGAATGATACATTCGCTTTACAAGTCAATGGCAGTTGTATCACTGAATATGGATATCCTATCATCCGAACTAGTTTTCAAAGATTATTTCAAGCTTACGCATACAGGTGTTCAAAAACTTACTGAAAGAGTTCAGATGCCTAGCCAAGTAATGGACGAAGTTTTGACAATTCGTTTCAAAGAAATGGATGCGTTTGTTGCGTTTGTAGAGCTTCCTGGTTTAGCTGCAGGAAGAACAGCGAGTAGCTTTTCTGCTTTATTAATTGAAGGCTCGAACCACTTATCTTCAATGATATTTTCATCAAACTTCAATGCGGACGTCATCAGAGTTGATCCTATTGTTGATTTTGCAAAGTAATTATTGTTTTTTGATACGTCTGTTTCTTAATTCTAATTTTGTTAAGACGGCTACTTTGGTCAATTATATGTTGGTATGAAAAAGAAGAAACTGGGTTTGCGCCTATTGGACTTTCAGTTATGTCTCAAACTGCGGCAACCGCTTTTTTGGCACTTTCAGTCAGTTGTATCAGATCCAAAGATTTTCGCTCTTTATGGTGGATTGTTGGTTTGAGCGACAGATTTTTTGAAGTTCTTGTTGGCGGTGCCAAAAAAAAGAATCTAAAACCTCTTATTCTGGACTTGCTTACGCAAAGAGAGCCAATTGTGAGTTTGTTTTTTTTTCATGGTGTGTTCATTATTAATTTGCTTTTTCCTGCTTTTCCTTTTTTTTAGATTCAACCAGACTCTGAAAGCGACGACGATTCGGACTCCGATTTTTACGGGGAAAATACAGCAGAAAAGAGTTTACTGGCAGAAGAGCTTTTGTTGTCAGTTGCATTACAGCATATTGGTCTTGATTTTCAAGTTTTTGTGAGGCATTTGAAGGACGGAGGGAATGTCGATGAAGCATATGGGTTCTTATCCGAAGTAGTATTAACGAAGCTCTCCTCTTTGTTGTTTGATATGCACAACAATGTTCGCGAAAAATGGACAGAAAAAACCAAATTCAAGATTGGTAAAACGATGTATTTTAATTATTTCTCACATATAAATTTAATCAATTTTTCCAGCAAAACTGTCGACTTATTTGCTCAATAATTATTCCAAGGGAGTTTGGGCGTTAATCAAGCGAACTGCGAATGTGAAGAAGTTGGCAAGAGAAATAGTTTCAGATTCTCTCCTTGGAGACAAACCTGTCGAAGCGCCAGTAACCTCTTCAGTACCAATACTGTTAACTCAAGATGAAAACCCAGAAGTTTTTGAAGATATTTCACCATCCAAAAAATCAGTTCATTACTATGATGAAACCAGTTACGAAATCGTCTTCAGGACTAAAGATATCATCGGCACGTTTGCTATAAATCCATTGGATCAAAACTGCTTTGCTGTTGCGACACACGACACAATTGTGGAATTTGATTTAGAAACTTCTATATTATTTAATTCGGTAAATATTTGAATTTAGTTTCTTCAAATTCTAATCTTTTTTTTTTCTACTTCAGCGGAAAGAAGTTTTGGCAAAAAGACGAGAATCTGTTGATGATCTGGCGATCAAATCATTAAATCGCTTCCTGGAACCAAAAAATCCTCATCTTCAACGAACTTCAGACACAGAAAATATTCGAAGAAACCTAAGTTATGATTCATTGCAAAAGGCCGTTAAAGATTCCATGATGGATCTTCGCCGTAGAGGTTTGTACAGCTTTTTATACAACTAATAATAAGAAAAACAACAAAACAAGATTCCGACTTGGACAGTGGACGACGAATTCACAGAGAAGTTGGATCAGTGTCTTCGTTGGAGGCTCATCCAACTTTGAACTACTGTAAATATTCATTAATTTGTATTCTTTTCAGTGTTTATTAAAATATTAATAAAAAAAAGATTTGGCTGGGGTTGGTGATGGAAATTCCGAATCAATTGTCAAGCTCTACCAATTTGGTCAAAAAGGAGATTTGGTTTCTTACGCCAGCGGAACATCAGCTCGTATCACAAAGTGCCGCTTTGATCCTTTTGGCGGGCGATTTGGTTGTAGTGACGCCAAAGGAGAACTCCGCTTATGGAAATTTGATGCCACAGAACAAGCTTTGCATCCAACGCAAGTCCTCTCTTGTAACTCCGCAATAACAAACGACTTTGTGTTTGTAAACTCTTCAACTTTGATTGCTACAGCTGGCGTTTCTTCAAACGGAAGGTAATAATTTTAATATCACTTTTAACAAGAATTGAACTACTTTTTATAGTAATATTTGCTTATGGGATACCTTATTGCCAACGCAAAAATCACGAGTCAAAAGTTTTCACATGACGGAAGGTGGTGCTTATTCAATAGCTCATACAAATCGCTATCAATCAATAGTATCGGGAGGAAAAAAGGGAGATATATGTAAGGCTAATTTTTGTTATAGTTCTTTTTCTTATATTTTTTTTTAGTTATCTTCGATGTTCGGCAAATGAGACATCGGAAAACATTTCATGCTCATGAAACCACAGTCAAATCTCTTTTCGTTGATGAGGACAATGGATTGTTGATATCTGGATCAGCTGGTGGCGACATCAAGGTTGTGTGTGTGTGTGTGTGTGTGTGTGTTAGTGTGTGAAATATTTTGATTGTTTTTGTGATTGATTTAGTTTGAAAAATTTATATAATACACATCTACTAGAAAAAGATACTAACCATACTCTAAT
>JADGJH010001192.1:0-11416 GCA_027596945.1 Physocladia obscura
CGGACATACAGAGTAAAGTTTCGGCTCCGATACTCACTGGTCCTCCACCAAATATGGGTCCACCGTCTGGATCCTTGACAGGATTCGTTTCTACACCACCCCAACCTCCGCAGCCCCCGCAAGAAGTTTACACACCTCCTCCAGCACCAATATTCATTACTCCATCTCCTGCAGCTTTGCGGGCGTCTGCCTTACAAGCACCGCCACCAATCGCATCCGGAAAATCAGCAATCGCTCTTTATGACTATGATGCAACAAACGAAGAAGAGATCACAATAAGAGAAAATGATGAATTGATTGTTATTGACTCATCTGATGATGATTGGTGGAATGTTCGGCTCGTTCGTAGCGGACAAGAGGGACTCGTTCCGAAACTTTATGTCGAAGTTTGTCATCATTTATTATTCTTGTTATCTGAACTCTTTTGTAGAATAGTCTACGTTTTCTAAAACTTTGTTGTCCTTTTTCCAGCTGAAAAGTAATTCTTTTGCACTGGCATCGGGTCCAAGTCTTGCTGCCCCTGTCGCTATCGATGCTCAAAAAAGACAAGATGAGCAAAAAATACAAGAAGACCAACGAAAAGAAGATCTCCGACGAGAAGAACAGAGACGGGACGAGCAAAGACGTGAGGTGCAACGAAGAGAGCAAGAACGCCGAGGAGAAGAGAAAAGACAAATCGAGGCAGATCGAAAGCGTGCCGAAGATAAGGCGCGAAATACTCGAATGGAAGAAGAACGACGGCGTCATGACGAAGAATCTCAAAGAAAACCGACTCTGCTGGCACGACCTACCCAAGCGACCACCCATGCCCCCCCGTTACCAAAACGTGACGATGGTCCATCTCAAACCATTTCTATCCCATCAGCTGTCCCCCGACTACCAGGTAACGTCGTAACGTATTTTATCTTCCTAAACTAAATTTTTTGGACGTGCAGAACGACCGGCTGCTCCGGTTTCTCGTCCAGAAGAAGCTAAAAGGCAGCCGACAGACAGTTTAGTTCTTTTTTCGCTTTAAATTTTAATTTTTACTGTATTATTTTATGTTAACCACATAAAGTATCCAGAGCCAAACATGGCAAAAGTCAGAAAGTGGGTCGATAAGACAGGAGGATTTACGGTGGAAGCCGAATTTCTCAATATTTCTGAAGGAAAGGTTCACTTACATAAAGTAAACGGAGTCAAAATTGCAGTTCCTCTGGAAAAACTGGCTCCAGGCGAAATCGAGTTTATCAAAACGATTCCTGGTTACTCATCAATAAGTGTTGGTGGAATTGTTGGTGTTCCAACTCCAGGTGCTGCACGTCCTCGACCAGGTGCTTCCAGTCTCTTGCCAGCCAGTGCTTATATGTATAACGGATTCGATTGGCGGGACTGGCTTTTGCGAGCTGGTGTCGCGTCAACAGATGCTGGCGAATATGCGCTTGCGTTTGTTCGTGAAAAACTTGACAAGTCTGTTTTGGATGGTGTTGATCGAGATGTTTTGAAAGCGCTTGGTATCAGCGAAGGAGATATCATTCGAATTCGAAAGTACGCGAAGACCTCAATATCGAATGGAGCTGGATCAAAAATTGCGCAGAAGGCGAAAACTGGTTCCAGTGAGGTTTGTGTTTTCTTTTTCAATTTTTGTATAACTTTTTTGAATAGAAAATTGATCAAATTCTTGCGGATGAGCAATATGCTCGGCAATTGCAAGAACAAGAGCTCCATGGAAACACTGGAACAACTTCTGCACTTTTAAAGGGTGGTGCAAGAGGTATTCTAAATCCTGTTTATCTTGTGACATTTTGCTGAACCTTTTTTTTTTCAAGGACGTCCGACGGGTGCTGGAATTAACTCCCAGGCTATTTTGGCAGCAACATCACTTTTGTCAACTGATCGTTCCGGAAACTCTGTTCCTCCGGCACAGCAAAATATAAATCCATGGGCTGGTCAGAACTCAAATCTTGGAAGCAATGGATCTTCAACACATACTCCAACGCCGGTGCGACAAAACTCTAACTCTGGTGCACTTACTGCTCAACAGCAACTTTTGAATGCTCGACAGCAGGAAGCTTTAAATGCACAGAAGCAAGCTGAACTTGCCGCAAAGCAGCTGTACGAACAACGAGCAATGGCAGAGCAGCAAACACTATTGGCCGCAAGAAAAGCAGCAGAATTAGACCAGCAAAAGAAACAATTGGAACTTGCGCGGATGGAAGCTGAACGAAATGCACAGCTTCAAGTGATGAAAAATGAAACTGCTAGACTAGAAGCTCAACTGGCCGAGCAGAAAAAACTGGCTGCGATGAGACCCTTGCAGCCGGCTTTGATTCCTACTCCAAGTGGTGGGCCAAGCTTGAATTTTGTTCCAGTAAGTGGGCGTTCTGTTAATGCTTTCGGTAAGCAGCTCACCTTATTTTCTCTCTTAAATTCTTTATTTACTTGTTCCTTATTAAAAATAGGCACGCAGCCGGGAATCATGCAATCAGGAAACCCACAGCCGCAGATAATCTCTCAACAACAAGGGTTCCAAAGTGTGAATGCGTTTGGACAACAAATGATCGGAGGGTTTCAATCTCAGCAATCGCAGAACTCAAATGATAAATATGCCGCATTCAAAGATTTGGATCCAATGTCACAGACTTCATCTGTGTTTTCAAGCAGCAATAGCCGGTCATCGCAGGCTTTCGCTGTCCCGCAGAATCAAAATTTTGTGATTCAGCAGCAACAGCAACAGCAACAGCAACTGAATTCTCAAGTATACAACACTAATCAAGGAATGTTGTATGGCGGAGGGCAAATAATGCAGTCTGGAATGAGCGGAGGGCAGCAGCCGGGGTTGATGCAGCCTGGATTCAGTTCGGTAAATCCAATTATGGCACCTTTGCAACCCCAACAAACAGGAATGATGATAGGAGGAAATTTAACGCCGCAGCAGCTGTTGTATTTGCAGCAACAGCAGCAACAGCAACAACAGTTTGGACCTCGTTAGTGTTGGTGTGATACTTAATGACAAATTTTTTTCTTTTTTGCTTTTTGAATGTCGACTGAGAGATGGACACCACCTGGCAGCATACCAGCCCGCAGAAAGTCTGCAGTGCTGTTACGAGGAAAGGAAATATCCTCATCTTTGACACTGCCTACGCAGCTGGTTTGCTTTTTATTAGCAGCAACCCAATCTGATTAAATCTACCAGAACTGGGAACTTTCTCCCTCTGCTATTCTCGTTCTTTCGCGGGAACACGGTGCTCGCCAAGCTCTCTCCATATTAGCTGCAACAGGCACAGGTGAAAATAGCTCTTTGCTCGGCAGCGAAAACGGAAACCCTGGCTTTACTTACATTCCAATGACCCTCGAAAGTTTCACAAAAATATTCGAAGCATCCACAGGAAACAGTCGCTTTTTGCTTCCTCTCCAAACAAACAAAGAAGATGTGCTGTTTGTTCCGCCAATTCATTTGTTGATTCCTTTTCCGGAAGTCTTGTCCTGCTATCTCCGAACAATAACCCCAGCTTCACTCAAATCTTTACTAAATGCGCCAATTCGAATCAAACAAAAACGCGAAGACTTAATCGACTCTTGTCGAGCACCAATGTCGCCTTTTGTTTATGCGTTGAAAGGGATTTTTACTTCATCTGCTGCAATTCTTGCAAAACTGGGTTGTCGCATTGAGTTGCCTGCGCTCGCATTTTATATCATGAACAACCCTTGGAATACCAATATTTCAGAAATTGTTGATGAATTCAAAAAGGCTGCAAGTGAAGAAAAAGCCTTATGGAACGAGACTCATCCAGTTTATAAAGCAAACTTTTTCGGAATGCTTGCTGCAGTATCTAAAGTTGAACGCCCAATCTCTGACCCTTTTTCAAAGAAAAACCTATTTGCCCTACTGGACGAATTCCACTTGCATAATTCAAATTTTGCTTTTGAGCCTGATTCTGAGGCCCGTGAGCCTTTCAAGTTGCTTGTTCGTCACAATCACAAAATTTTGTTTGAATGGTTCAAGCAAATTATTGAAGGTCCTGTAACATTCACAAGTAGTTTTCTTGCAAGAGCTATGTCTGAAGGAAACCATGAGTGTTTGGAAACATGGGTTTGGCGTGATGGAAGTCAGCTTGTATCTTTCCATGAAATACAGGAGTTTGAATGGAAAGCAAAAAAGAAAACAGAAATGGATAATATTTCAAGATATATTCCACCTTTCAATGCTGGTAACCAAGCTTTTTTTAGCATGGGGGAAAATTTTAGAACCAATTACGTTGAAATTTATGCTGCAAAGTATGTTCATATGGCTATCAGACATGTGGACACTGTTAAATTCTTGATATCCAAAGTTGGAGAATCTCCAAATGCAGTTTTAAAATATTTTGACTTGCAAGCAAAAGGGAGAAAAGGGATGATCACATTGCTGGATATGGCCCTTTCATATCATGCAGATGAAACTGCTACTTACTTGTTGAGCTTGAAAGATTGCACATGTTCTGAGCATAGCATTGGTGAACGTGCACGATATTTTAGAAATGAGGGTGC
Organism: Physocladia obscura; assembly: GCA_027596945.1. Taxonomy (NCBI): domain Eukaryota; kingdom Fungi; phylum Chytridiomycota; class Chytridiomycetes; order Chytridiales; family Chytriomycetaceae; genus Physocladia; species Physocladia obscura. The sequence continues at coordinate 4,510 of JADGJH010001192.1, forward strand.
CAATAACCCTTCTCCTGAATTGATAAATCTTATTCAAGCTTTTGCCAGACATCCAAAGTGTGGTCCAATATTGATGCAACACATTCCTGATTTGCCTTTATTTCTTCGATATCTGAAAGTTCCAGTTGAAAAATTCCAGTCTCTCTTTGATGGGCCTACTTCTATTCTATCAGTGGACAGACCAGTTTGGAATGAAAATAAGGAAAATTTGGGAACTTATCTCCATATAGCTATGCGTACTCGAGATTATGATCTTCTTCAAATGCTTTTGACAAAATCACCAAATCTTGAATTTCAAGAAATTGGTGGAATGACTGTCCTTCATTTTGCTGCATCAATGATTCAGCCAGAATCTTCATCAGACCTTTCAAACTCTAAAGATAATGAAATTCTAAATTTGCTACTTAAAAATTCACATACTATTGCTGCAATTGATCAACCAAACCTGATTGGTTTGACACCTCTCATGCTTGCCATGATTAAACGTGAAATATCGAAAAATCCCTCCAAAAATGATTCAGTTGTCACCAAAATTTTAAATCGTTATGCTGAAATATGCAATGGAGAAGATTCACCACGATTTAATTACTGGGATCCAATAAGTGGGTCAATTTTGCATAATCTTGCATGTCTATTCATCAATGTTGTTGAAAACAACAATTTATACCATCCAATTGAACTTGGGCTTAATCCTCAGCATATAAAACAAATTTTTGAAATGTTTATTTGCAAAGCAGAAAAGGATTGTGAAAAAGGTGGTGGTGCAAAGTGGCTATTGAAATGGAACTCTAATCTGGAAACCAAAGAAAATTGCACTGCATTGGATTTGATTTACCTTCGTGGGCTTCATTGGGAATCTCAAAAAATGTATGTTCAGGCCCAGGGCTTTGATCAATGTGTGAAAAGTCTTGAAACCATTGGTTTGAGGCTGTCTGAAATTGGTGTTCTGAAGGAAATTTATTCCAAACACATAGCAGCAGAAGCTGCTGCTGCCACTGCAGCAGCTGTTGTACCACCTGCAGTTGCTCCAAATAAACGAAAAGATCCACGAATTGCACATCTTCAACCCATTGTATTTGGTTAGTTTTTTTATTGCAAATCTTTTCAGCACTAATAGAATGACAAAAAAAAGTGAAGGAAATAACTTCTCAAGAAATTTCACCAATTTCTGCTCAAGATTCAATTTCATTACAATCACCCATACAATTAGATTCTATTGCTGGTAATTAATTTGCTGTTTTTTTTTTGTTATTATTACTCTTATGACTGTTATTTTTTATTTTTTTGTTCTGTGCTTATTGTTTGTCAATATTAACAATCTCAAACAGACCAAATGCACTCACAATTTGCCCACAAAAACATCCAAGACCCAGATGCTTACAGTCAAATTTCAACAGCAATTACAATTCCACAAGCTCTTGAACAAGAAATTGATTTTCCCAAGGCCCATAAACAACAGTTTATGGAAATTCCAAGACATGTACTTTCAGCACTGCACTCATCGTCATTTGAAACTGTGAAAGGATATTTTGAAAGGCTGACAACATTAGAGGCACATTCTGCAATACAAAGTCAAAATACAAGTGATTGCCGCATTCCATTGCATTATTTTGCTGATATTCAAAGTATTGATTTCCGAAGATGCAGAACAGATATGCCTGGAGATTTCCTTTCAAATTTGGAAGAGATGGGACAATTTCTATCAGACAATATTCCAGAAAAAATTAACTGCTTTGACATTAATTGTCTGACACCACTTGCTACATCAATTTTGAATGATGCAAAATGCAATGAACCAAATAATAAGCTGTTTCAATCATCTCGGAAACCTCCTTTAAAGTCTGTTATTACAACTATATTGGAAAATGCAGGATGCAGTTGTTCTGGATTCAACAAGCATGGCCAAACTGTAATTCATGGTGTTGTGTTGAAATTTTTGGAGTCATGTAATATGCAGCAAAAGTCAGGAAACAAAGGCTTTCTTGATCAGGAAGAAGCTTCTGCTGCCATCAAAGCATTTATTGAATATGGAGTTGATATAAATGCTGAGGATGACACCAATCACACAGCTCTTGATTTGCTTTTGGCTGAAGCTGGTCCATTATTTTTAGCTTCAACAAGTCAAGACTGTGAATTTAAGTATGCTGTTGATTGGAATTCAAGTGAAAGCTCTTCATTTCTTGATTCACAGAAAGCATTTATTGAAACAATGAGATTTTTTGGTGGAAAGTTTGGTATTGAGCTATATGTCATAAGAGATACACTTTCTGGTGAAAGCTTCTATTGTAATACTACTATATCTGGAGGTTTGTTTTCTTTTTTTACTTTTTTTTAAAATTTTTACTGTGTGCTATTCTACAAATAGTTGATGAGATTGATGATGGGAATAATTCAGAATATAGTGCTGTAATTGAAGAAACTGAAGCAGCTGGATCTAAATTGGAATTCAACAACTTGGTTTATTCATGCAATATACCTGCAATTCAAGATTATATTAAACACTTGGCACCAAAAAATCAAGATCAACTGATGCATAAACGAGATGAATATGGAAATTTGCCAATTCATACCCTTGCATTGACTCCAAACTCTTTTAGAGTTCATGTTAATAGAGCAACCCAAGAAGAAAAAATCAAGATCCAAGATCTTGTGAAATCTGTCTCAGATATCCTGGAAGAAGATTTAAGAAATTCTTTTAATGACAATTCAATGAATGCTATGGCACTTTCAATTCTTGTGGATGCTCATATTGATAATTTAATGGTATCAGCATCAAATCCACCTGAGCAATCACTTATGTCAGCCCTTCTTGAAGAGATGGGATTCAACCTCCACACAATTGATGCTGAAAAAAGACGCAATGTTATTCATGGAACAGTTTTGACTTGGCTTGATCATGTGAAAAAAGGGCTCTATGATGAAAAAACCTTTGCAATTGAATCATTTTCATCTGCAATTAAGGCATATGTTATTGCTGGGGTTGATATAAATTTTCGTGATTGGAACTTGCACACACCACTGGACTTGCTCATGGAAAGTCCTGGAGCCCCTTTTTTGTCTCCAGGGTTTGTGGGAGCTGAAAATCTGATCAACTGGTTTGCGCCTGAAAATGCACAATTACGCGAAATTAGAGACATATTTCGTGACTACCTGATAACAATGGGTGCCAAGACAGGAGGAGAGATTGAAATCGAGCATATGAAAAACGGTGGGAAAAGAAGGCATATCGATTTTGGAGATTTAAAAATCTCCAAGATCACAAAAATTTAATAGTTTTTGGAGCGAATTTTTTCTTTCTGTCAATTCTTTATATATTTTTACAAAATATTGCTTTGTGCGAAAAAACGTACGGAACCAAGACAGCTAACAAAACAAAAAAAAAATGTTTGAAAGAAGAATAAAAAAATTTTTTTTTTGAAATGTCAATGCGCAATGCGATTTACTTTATTTTTCAAAATCACTTGCTTGGCTTTTTTCCAACAACTCGCGCACAGTCACCCAAATTATGAACAATTGGCCCTCCTGACACTGGAGTCAAATCAAAATCAAAGATTTCAAGCGGAAGACCTATAGTAGCGCATGCATTCGGAACATCTACAATACCAGCCAATTTACCCTCAACAGGGGCAGCACCGAGTAGTAGATATGCTTGGTACCCGGTATATCCAAATTTTTTCAAATGCTCAATAGCATTCAAGCATGCCATACGGTAAGAAATTGTAGCGTCCAAGAAAAACTGCTTGCCGGCTTCATCCACAGAGATTCCTTGAAACGTCAAAAGACGGTTATAGCGCGGTTCCACTGGGCCGGGCAAGTATATTGGATTTTTTGCACCGTACAAAGCCATACCATTCTTGATGATTTCCGTTTTCAAGGTTAGAATGCCGGCCATTTCAATTGCACCGCAAAAAGATATCTCGCCATCACCTTGCGAAAAGTGGATGTCCCCCATCGAGAGTTTTGCCCCGGTAACATAGACTGGGAAATAAACTTTTGAGCCGCGAGAAAGATTCTTGATGTCGCAGTTTCCTCCGTGTTCACGCGGTGGTACAGTACGTGCGGCATCGTGGCCGTGCGAATGCGTACATGACGCATTGTGCATCCACGCACCTTTGAGCGTTGGTGGATTTGCTAATGCTGGAATACGGTTGGGATCCGTGGAGATCAACTCGGCTTCACGTTTATTCCAAGTTTCAAGAAGTTCTTGTGAAGGAGCACATCCCATAAGACCAGGATGAATCAGCCCCGCGAATCTCACCTATAAATATTTAATAAAAAATATAAAAAAAGAAAGAAAAAAAGAGCGACACCCCAGGAATATGACGAGATTTGGCAAAAATTCCCTCAAAGTCCCAGATAGCTTTGGCGGCTTCAGGATAGTGTTCGTCAAGGAATCCGCCACCATTGTTTCTCGCAAAGATTCCAGTGAACCCCCATTCATTACCCGGAATCGGTTGAACATCTGAGATCTCGACGCAAAGTAAATCGCCTGGTTCAGCTCCCGATACGTGGATGGGGCCGGACAAATAGTGGACTTGGCTAAGATCAACGTTTGCAATGTCGGAGGCATCATCGTTGTTTGAGATCTGGCCACCAGTCCAATCGATGCATTCGACCTAAAAGTCAAGCAGAAGCAAAAAAAAATGAAATCAGAAGAACCAAACAACCAACCTTGAACAATTCGCCGGGCAAAACAGTTGCGACGGAATTAATATTTGGATGCCAGCGGTTGTGAACGGGTGTTGGTTGCTCACTGGCCGGTTTACTAATGTCGACTTTGCACACTGTTCTGATTGTCATTTTGGAAGTTTTATGATCCTTCGAAAAAAGAAATTCGGCAGAAAAATCAAGAGTGGCACAAAAGCCAAAGCCACAGCGATTGAATCATCGGTTGGCGCCGCGGAAAGAGAACGCAAAAAACTGAACAACTACTGTTGAATTTATCGATGTTAATTTCCTTAGCCGCTGCCTTTCGGTATGTGAATCTGTCTTCAAATGAATGCAAATCACGTGTCTCCTATCTGTTTCCTATCTGGTGTCTCCCAAAAACAAACTCCAACTTTCGATTTTTTCATGTATGCTGAAATGAATATATATTTATATACATATATTTGTCAATATTGTTTTAGTATTAAAATAAAAAGCTGAAACACGTCAGATCGGCTGTCTCTGAAAGAAATATCAAACTGAACTTAAAACTTTCACTATGTATCTTAACAGAGAATTGTTGTGGGTATCTTATACAAGTTTTTATGCATTTGTGGATTATGAATGTGAAAAATTCAAAGAATAAAATTCTTATTTGAGTTGTAAATGCACAACCTCTTTTGTGCTTGCGTAATAGTACAATATTTTAAACTCTAGGCACAATATATTCCCTTATTTAGATATGAGAACTTGCCAACCGTTTCCACCGAGACTGCTATCAAGAGGAAAATGAACCACAGAGCTAAGATCATTCACTTTAATAGGAACATCAACATCGATATTGAGGCATTCAATTTTCTGACAGCACCGACATTTTATGCAAACAATTTGTGGTGCAATTGCAGGGCACTTCAAAAAAAATGATTTCAAACGCAGTTGTGTGGAGGGGATTTGCTGCTGCTGTTGCCGCGAATGTGGGAATTAACGCAGTTGGATATGCTTACAGCGCATATCATAAGACAGAGAAGTTCTATGATTTATGTGGAAGTGGTGCTTTTCTGGGCAGTCTTACGGCTGCCGTTGTGGCCACAAAGTTCCATCGCGGGGTTTTCATTGGTTTGCATCCGCGCCAGTTGATCATTGGTGGAACTTTGGCAGTTTGGTCCTTCCGTCTCGCGTCTTTTTTAGCTGCTCGAGTCCACCGTTATGGTGACAAGCGTTTTGATGCAATCAAGGGGCATCCTCTGAAATTCGCCGGTAAATTAAATCACACATCATCACTCTGATTCTCACTCATTTTTCGGCTAGTCTATTGGGCAATTCAAATTATATGGGTTGGTGTTGTTGGAGCTCCCACCATCGCCACTGTTTCAGCAGACCCAACCTCTCAACAGCCCCTCAACTTGCTTGATTTTTCAGGGCTTGCACTTTGGGTCGCAGGGTTTGCATTCGAAGCTATTGCTGACAAGTATGTCTGCTCCTTTTGTTACTCATCATTGTTATTATTTATTTTCTACATTAATTTACTTGAACAACAGACAGAAGAGAGAGTGGCAGGACAAACAAGGCGAAGACAGGCGCAAAAAATTTATTGATACTGGATTATGGGCGTGGTGCAGATATCCTAATTACCTTGGGGAAATGACTCTGTGGGTTGGCTCCTACCTTGTTTCCACGCGCGCGTTTCCTGCTTCTCCTGTTGCGAAATACGCGTTTTCGGCGTCACCGTTGTTCATTTCGTATTTGCTCACCAGGCTGTCTGGAATTCCAATTCAAGAACGTCAAGCAAAGGTACGGTTTGCCGGAAGTGCCGAATATGCAGACTATGTTGCAAAGACCAATCCTCTGCTCCCATGGCCACCAAGCAGAAAAAGTTTTGCCGAAAAAGAAAAGAAGGATTGAAATTGTGGGATTCATGAAGGAAAGGGCCTCTTTTTTAATTTTTACCTCCTTGTTACAACCCTTGTTTAATTCGAATGTGGAAAATCAAAGGAGTGATGAAAATGTTGAGGAATTCAAAAGCGGTTTTTCGATGCTTTGAAGCCATTCTTCTCATCTTGGCGTGTGGTACAGTGTTTCTCACTCTTTTCTTGAAGCAAAAACCACAAATGCCTGATGTAGTCATGGATCAAATTTTGCTGTTTGGCGATTCGATAACACAGGTGAGCGACAATTAATAGATACCAACAAGTTTATGTGGAATTTTGTACAATCCATATGGGAATGTACATATATATGTGTGTGTGTGTGTGTGTGTGTG
>JADGJH010001193.1:0-11406 GCA_027596945.1 Physocladia obscura
GCTTCTGAGGCGTATCTGGTTGGGCTGTTTGAAGACACCAACCTTGCCGCCATTCACGCCAAGCGTGTCACCATCCAACCAAAGGACATTCAGCTGGCCCGTCGTTTGCGCGGCGAGAGGTCGTAACACTTTGTGCTTCAGTTTTTGTGTGATAGTTGGCAATAAAACGTTCAAATGCCCCTGCTTCAATCTGAACAAAATTTCAGTGGTCACTTTTTTGTCCAAAAATCATGTCAAGTGCTCCTGATTTGGCACCGCGGTCTGCTGTAGTCCGGTATATACTCAGTAGAAATCGAGAACACAACTTTACTTTTGTTTCTATCGTGTCGCAGCTCTGATAATTTTTTTGACCGTCGACTATAAATGCTTGTTGTTATTGTTTCCAGGTGGTTCCACGCAACTGATGCTCCAAAATACGATCATTCACCATTCCGCCCAGCTTCAACAACTTCTAATACTGTGACAAACGCTTCCGCCACCGTTGCAGAAGTTCCAGTCGTGATTCACACTGTCGCTGGTATTATTACAAATGCTGCCTCGCTGGCTGCGAAAGCAAAGGCTCCAACAACATGGTTTGCTTTTTGATGATCACTCGATATTCCCCTTATTTTCTTGTCACTGTTTCTAAGGTCTGCTTTCTCGGCACGGGATTCTGCAAAAATCGAAGAAACATACCAGACTATAGTCACTGCTTCCACTTTGAATTTACCCCAGCCATCGCCGTTAGTTCTTGTACATGAAGACTTCCTCTTTGAAGTTGATGTTTTGAAGCGCGAAATTTATCCAGGTTTAAACAGCTTTCTTTATCTGAACATCTTATGGCAAGTTCCAATAGATTGCAACAAACACAGTTTATTGGCATGGCCCAACATTCCATGTCCAACGCGGAACGTGGTTTATTACTCCGGATAATGGCACAAAATTTACCCCTTGTGATGATAATTTGTCGAAACAGCTTGAGGATGGATACAAAAAGTTCAAACCTTGGTTACAATACTCTCCTCCACTTGTTAACCCTTCACAGTCTCCAACGAATTCCACAATTATAATCTTAAAGTCTAATGAAGCCATTAATACGGCAACAGTTTCCTCAGCCACATCAAACCAATTACCTGCATTTCTGAGTGCCAGTCCGTCAGAAAAACCACCAAATGTTTATAAACCTGAACAGGTAAATTTCGAATTTGTATTCACTTTAATAATATATGCTTTAGAAATGGGCACTCTTCGGACCATATATGAATTCCCACGTTGTATATACCGAAAAACGAGCTGGAGTAATTATAAGCGATCAGCTTGGATCGAAACTTGCAAGAGCTGTTATGTCTCAAATATCTCGTAATTCAGATCCACAAACTTGGGGTACGAAAGTTTTTCGCGGGTGGGACGAAGTTCAAAGAACGATGATCAAGAATGTCTCGTCTTCCTCGTCGACAACTGCCAATAATGGAAAGCAACGAAAATTATCGACACCTGGATTTGACGCCTCAATATCTTTGCCAAGTGTAACCGCCACTGCAGAGAGTTTAATTGGTAACACTGGTGTGGATTTGTTTGCAGTCCCAAACAGCGAACAACAAAATACAGGGACTGGCGAATCAGGGAGTGGCGATCTTTCGGCGAAAGAATCACACGAGAGTTTGAATGGAAACAACGACGACACTAAAGAAGATGACAATATTGTTCAAGACAGGCAAATTAACCATTTAGTTTTAGTGATTCATGGAGTTGGCCAGAAAATGGGCGAGAGACTTGAGAGTATAGATTTTGCAAAAGGTTCGATCACATTACATTTTCATTGAAACTTTTAAATTTATATTTAGCCCGTCGTTTGTAAAACTAGATTGCACATTATTACGCCAAGCAATTAAAGAAAGCTCAAAATTGTATTTTACAGCTGCAAGTTCATCGCCTTTAAACTCAAAAGGAACCTTTCGAAAACCTGTTTTGCCAAATATGCCTGAACATGGCGGTGTTCAAGTTTTACCCGTTCAATGGCGTCAAAAGTTAGAATTCGGTAAACGAAGAGAAAAGTCGATCACAGCTACTGACGTGGAAGAACAGAAGGCTCTTGACGACGAAGTCACAAGGATAAAGGAGCCAGAGATTCATGTAGACGATATCACATTGGAAGGGGTTGCGAGTATAAGATATCTTATTTCTGATATTGTGTTAGATGGTGACTATTTTTGAATGAATTTGAAAACTCCAATTCTGTCTAAATTTCATTTTTAAATTTAGTTTTACTATACATGACACCAAAATATCGCCAAGAAATGGTTAATCATGTTGTCGACGAAATGAATCGTATATACCACGCATATATACAAAGAAATCCAAACTTTAATGGAAAGATTTCACTCTACGGACACAGTTTGGGATCTGTGTTGGCCTTTGATATTTTATGCAATCAGGCGTACCCTATAGACGTTTCTATGCCAAGTTCGTTTCCTTTGCAACAAAAACTACAGAGTGAGATGAATTTGAGTGACATGATTGGACGAATGGATTTAGATTCATCCGAGCGCAGTGTAAACGGTCTGATGGAGCGCACTGAAATTCAATACAAAGCTTTAGATTTTAAAGTCGATAAATTTTTTGGTAAGATTCTTTCGTTCTTTTTGGTTTTAAAAAATTTAATATGTATGTTCGGCAGCTGTTGGTTCCCCTGTTGCTTTATTTTTGCTTCTCAAAGGGGAAATATTGAAAGCACGAACAAATTCGGAAAATCAACAAATTGAAAATGGCGTTGCACGTCCTGCTTGTAACTCCTTGTACAACATTTTGTGAGACTCGTTAATTAAACTTTTTTGACTTTGCACATTTTGACAACATATTTTTTCAACACTTTTTTTTCAGCCATCCACATGATCCGGTGGCATATAGATTTGAACCATTGGCCTGCAAAGCCCTTGCGAAAGAAAAGCCAGTGCCAATACAGTACAATAAAGGGGGGTTGAAGGGAACAATAAGTGGAATTAGTGATTTCAGTTCTGGAATTGTGTCTAGAGGACTCAACATGTTTTCTGGTCTTTTTGTATCTCCAAATCCACCTGCTGCTACTCTAACTGGTTCTCAAAATGGAACAGCTCTTCCTGGTAAAAAAAAAAGAAGAAAAAAAAGAAAAAAGCATTTGATATATCGTTTGGTCTAATTGATGGTCATTCTAGCAGTTGGAGAACCTGCATCCGATCAAGAAAAATCAAGTAAAGAGAAGACTTTAAAAGATAAAGCTAACTCTACAACTGCGACTGGTCTTGAAAATGTTAAACTTTTAAATCCGCACGGTCGGTTGGATTATGTCTTGCAAGAAGGCGTTTTGGAGAACCAGTATTTGTCAAGTTTGAGCTCACAGTTAGTTGGGTTTTTCAAATTTGCATACTTAATATTTTTAACTGATGTGATTTTTATAAATTCATTAGTATGAATTATTGGCCTGATCCTGATGTTGCAGTTTTTATGTTGCGAGAATTACATAACGCATGAAGCGAGGGCAGAAATATTTGCGTTCTTTTTCATTTTTTTTTCATTTTTTTCTTGCGTGAAAATAAATTGATGGTAATTTTTGCTGTTCAAGTCCTACTTTTACTAAGTGGTTGGGAAGGATCTGCCAATAAAGCAAACGTAGGATTTTTACGCTTCTGAAGGGGTAGTCAAGCAAAGGTTAGTTCAATTAACGAATGTGGTTTGAACCCAAAATAGATAAGTCGAAGGTTTATAGCAATCGAGTGAAGATAGTGAAATTATGAATTATTTTGCTGATTTTTATTCTTACGATTTTAAATTTTAAATTCTGTGTGCCACATGGTTAATAGCTTTTCTCCTGATAAAAAAAAAAAGTTACAGCAGATTCAAACGATGTATTTTCATTTTTGTTGCGCACCGATGGCTTTTTTCAACGGTATCAAACTCATTTTCAAACTTTCATTTGGGGAATGACATCAGCTGAGACAAAAAAAAATTTTTTTAAAAAAATGAAAAAAATATAAAACTCAGAGCACTGACTTTTTTTTTTCTTGTTGTTGTCATTGAGTCAGAGCGTATTTATCCAAACTAAACAAAAACAAAAATGTACTTTATTTTACATTTTAAATCTAATTATATATCAAAATTTTTTGCTGATTTTAACTCCACTAAGTGCATCGCAATTGGGCATAAATTGAGAAAGTTAGAAACATATTTTGATAAAATCATTAGTTCCACTGCGATCAAGACATGCTCAACTTTTCAGGTGGTACAAACCCATTTCTGATTTAAAATTTAATGTTGATTTCGGTGTCACAAGCTACGCAGCAAATGGATTCATATTGATGAAGTTAGAGATGTGTGATAATAAAAACAGCAAACAGGTGGCACCAAATAAAATTCATATTTTGATGTGTTTTAAATTTATTTCTAAATTGAAATTTAACGTTGATTTTAATGCTGCAAATGGCACAGCAAATGAATTAAATTGATAAAGTTAAAGAGGTGTAATAATAAAACAGCAAATAGATGCCACCAAAAAAATTATTTTTTCTATGAATTGCAAATATTTTTCTAAATAAAAATTCAATTTTAATTTCAATACAACAGACAGCACAGCAAATAGATTTAAATTGATAAATTTAAAGCAAGTAATTATAAGAAGTTGTACAAAATGGATAAAAATATTTGTTGTCACATTTTTGAGGAGCAAGTATCAGTTAGTTCTTATTAGTGATGATCATCAGCATCTTCAAGTGAAAGAAGAATATCAACATTCTGAGGAGCTTCTGGTTGCAAATAAATAGATAAAAATTCTGCAGAGAATGCACCTGTTCAAGTTCAGCGCCTCATTATACACTTTTATGCTTAGCTGTCTATTTCTGAATGCTCTTTTTATTTTGCTTGGTGGTTTAAAAATCAGAAACAAGATCCTTGGCCAGACAAAATCTTAAGCTTGTAGAGTTGTTGAATCAATTCAGAAAATACAGGATTGTTATCAAAACCAAATTGAATGATTTGTATCCCAGGTGTTGCCATGGTGTTTTTCAATAATTTGTTATGGTTGGTTGTCAAAATAAGCAAGTTCAATGCAAACACTTACACAATATCAATCTTTTTAGTGAATCCACAAAAATGATTCTCATTGATGCCAATAACATTACCCTGTCTGCTTTATGCTTAAATCAATATCCCTTAAATATTCATAAAGTAATAAAGATCACATTACTTATCTTTATACTCCCACAAACAATCTCAATGAAGGCACTCAGCTGATCAATTTATTATCAAGACCATATTTATTAGCTATGAGAATTGCTTTTCATTTAATTTTACCTTTGATTGCCTCAAGGACTTTTTCAACCATTTTAATGGCAGTTTTACTCTCAAGAGTGATGTGTGGCTTTGTTGGAGCTGTGTGCTACTTTCTGAATACTTTGATTGTTGGTCCAAAATTATTTTTGCAAAATATTTTGCATTTTTTACAGAGTCAAAACTTCCTGCAATAAGCACATAAAATCCATTTTTGTCCATTTTTTTGATATCTGTAAATGTAAATTTTTTTGTTAGTTATGATTTCCTTCACAACCACATTTTTGTCACAATATCCATGTCTTGCTTATCTTTCTTTTTAAAATTTTAATTTGAGCTTGGCAATTTGCTGTGTGCTGTGATTGCTTGGTTATAGTTGATTGGAGGTCCATGGGGTTGCCTTCATTGTTGTTATTGTTTCTAGTTGCTGCTGCACTGTCCAGTTTGCAACAATGCACTATAGTACAAAAAACAATTTATTCACTTATATTAAAAGAATAGAATAATTTAATTCTGCATTATTAAATAGTAATATTAGTCAAATTGATTCAAATATGATGTGTTTAATTGCTGAAACTGGTCATAAGTCAATTAAACTCAATTGTGTTTTGTGCTACAAAAATTAGTATGCATACAAAAGTGATTGCTATAACTACAATACCCCCACATGAAAATAAGTAGAAAGAAAAATAGAAAGTTTTTCTGGCTAACAAAAAAACATAATTTTTATTTATTTATTTGGCTATAATTTTTATTTATTTATTTTATCTAATAATAAAAATAATTCAGACAGATTTTTGCACCATTTTATATTGATACATGTCATTGTGTAAATACATAAATAAATAATTAAATGATTAAATAATCAATTAAATAAATAATTAATACTTTTTATTTATTCTTTTCTGAAAGTGCTAAAAATAGTTCTACCAAATTTTTGCATTGTTTTATATCCAATACACATTTAGTTGGTTTTGTGTTTTGTCCTAAAACAAGTATATTCATTATACATTTTTCTTTATTTACTTGTTATTTATTTATTTATTCTATTTCTGCCCAGTCAACACAGACAGAAATAGTTAAGGAAAAAATACTACTTAATAAAAATAATTGCTATATTTAGCATGCCTCCAAACAAACAATAAAAAGTAAAAATAAACAAAATTGCCTTTTTATTTAATCCAAAAAATTTAGTTTCCATGCACAAGATTAAGCAAATAAATGAATAATGAATATGTGGCTGCAGACGGTATACCATGCTTTGACACAATAGCTGACAACACACTTGCCAAGACAAAATCAATATTGTGGCTAACAAAGGAACTTCACAATGCAAATAAATAATTCTCAAAACAGCGGCAAAAGATACTAGAGGAGAAAATTGAAAAAATATGTTAACCAAAGAGACAATCTTGCACTACATAGCCCAACAAAATACCTTAAGAAAATACTTGGTAAAAACAACAATATCAGAGTTGATAGAATTAAAGTAAAAGGTGATAAAGGAGTGGAAAAAATTTCATGTAATCCTGAAACAATCCTGGAAGAAGTAACCAGGCAAACAAAAAAAGTTTTTTGAAGCAGACAACCCCAAGAGTTCAAAGAAGGCTCTGTATATTACCAAGCATACAAACTAATTGCAGAAATTAACCCAACCATCTACTCCAACATGGAAGACAAAGTTACAACTGACACAATCATGGAGGCAATTACAAAAATGGGAGCAAATAGGGCCCCAGGCCCTAGTGACATTTCCAGAAAACTAATACTAAAATCAACAAAAAATGTAAAAGAAATTCAAGCAATGGCTATTCAACTTTGCATGGAACATGCTTATGCACCTGAAAAATGGTTAATGGGCAACATAAACCCAATACCAAAGAGTGAAGACTGGGCAGCAGACTACAACAACACAACACCAATTTCTCTGCTTGAAACAGGATACAAGCTAATAGAAATGATATACAATCTAAGATTGTCTCCAACACTCCAAACACATAACATACTCAAAAGAAGAAATATGTCTGTACTAAAAGGCAAGTCAGCAGAGCCAGTAATTCACACAGTGATTGATGACTGTAAAGAGAAAATGAAGAATTATACATAACACTTCTAGACATCAAAAAAGCATTTGACTCAGTTAGTGTGAAAGCAGTTATGCATAGCCACAAAAGAATCAAACTCCCATACAAATATTCAACATTCAAATACAACAGACAAAAAAGCATTAAAACCCAAGTATTTACAGCTGCTGGTACAACAGAGGTTTATACAAATTGGTACAATGATACAACAAGGATCAGTACTGGCTCCACTTGAATGTAGAATCTTCTGGGGTACATTCCTGTGCACAATTGACAAATACACAACAGGACACATATTTGAAGTGCAATACAAAACAAATTATAATACTAAACATTGGGAAAAAGAAATACTCACAGAGCAAGTTGCATCACTTGCATATATTGATGATACCACACTTATGGCAAAAAGTAGGAAAGAGCTAGAACTACAAAAGAGCCTCACAATAAAATTCATGGAAGGAAATACAATTGAAGCAAACACAACAAAAACAAAAGTTCTTGCAATGAACATGGAAGATCCAGAATGGAAACTATACTGGGATGTGAAAAACAAAGAGAAATAGAAATTAAAACAGGAAACAATGGTGAACAGCTGCTAGGAAACTATTTCACAGCCTCTAATAATAGCAACTTGCTATAGAAAAAATAGAAGAGCAAATAAAAGATACATGTGACATTCTCCAAGATAAAAGAATAACACACAAAGGTGTGGCAATTATAATGAACCAGATATTACTACAACAAGCCAGATACAAATGGCAGACTGCAGGCATCCCAGCAACAGCAGTTAACAAATGGTATACCAAAATAAAGCAGCTTTATAAGCAAAAAGCAGCACTGTCAAGAGACACACCAGATTCAATCCTGAAACATAGCCAAATAGGCAAACTTGGAAAATGGAGTATTGGTATTTAAAACAACACACCTAATAAGGCTCAAAATTAGAAATGCGGCACATAGCTCAGATGATGACACACAAAATACAAGGACCTAAATAGAGGCACTTAAAACAGAACACACAGAATTTGCCATAAAATGTGATGCACAACCAGAAACCACAAAGCAGAAGAAAATGAAACCTACACAAAGTATGTCTCAGAGAATAAAGAACCACAAATGATAGAATTTGACTGTGGAAATGAAGAGTTTGTTTACAAAATAACAACTTACAAAAAGAATCAAAAACAGGCCAACTTGACAAAAATAGTCAAGCACAATGTAAAAACAAGAAGATTATATGAAATACTTAGAATAATCAATGATGCAAATGCAGAACCACAATCAGAACAAGAAAATGTGGTGGCTGAAGACATGTTGATGAATAGTAGCACAATACACTCAATGAAAGGATCAGCAGAGCTGCAACCAATAAGACCTACACTAATTATACTGGAAAATACAGATATAAACTACAGGGAAGCAGAAGAAATTACTGATGAAATGAGAGAAGATGGGAAAAAGCAGGCAAAAAAATACTTTAACACATCTAACAAATGCTGGTAGCAATTGGCACAAATAATGGCAGTAAAATCACTAAAGATCAAATATACAGTGATGGTTCATACATAACAAACAAGGATGGCACTCCTAGCATAGCAGGAGGCATACATGTCAACAGTGGAAGAAACACAGGCAAAAATATTAGCTTTAAAGCAAATGAATGGGCATCCTCCACTAAAGCTGAAAGAATTGCATCTCAAATTGCATTAATTGCTGGAGTGGAAGCAGAAATAATGATAGATAATGCAAATGTAATTAACAGAATACAACAAACTACAGAAACAAGGATGGCAAATGCAACAAAGAGACCTATGGAAAAAAGAAGATGCATATGGTGCTGCAATTACAGCTCAGATAGCTAGAAATAGAGAAGGACCTTTCTTTTTTCTTTCTTTTTTGTCCTTCGTTTTCTTTTCTTCTTCTTCTTTCTTTGCTGCATCATCTGTTTTGCTTCCTAGAATATTTATGAATTCATGCATTATTGCAACTTGTTCATCATGGAAGGTTGGACATGTCCATAGATGCTCACTTGTTTCTTCTACATTTGTTACAGCAGTGACAGTTCCAATTTTGGTATAAGTTTGGTTTGTTCCTTGCCATTATTGTTTGTAGTTCTAACTTATTATGTGATTTATTTACATAGTGTTTGAAATTGGATGTCTGTGTGTTTTTGCGATGTTTGCCAGGATGTGGATTTAATTCCCTGTTGGAGCATTGTGAATGTTAAGCCAAAATTTATTTTGTCTTGTAGTTCTTTCATGTGCTTGAGTGCTGGTTGTTTGATGTACTTAATGTGTTCATAAATTCTATTGACTGTGTTGAGATTCTTTCTGAGCTGTCCTTCAATTATTCTTTCAGATATTTTGGGGCAAAATTTGATGTGTGACTGTGCTTCTGCTTTTGTTGTGACTTCTTCTTCTTTATGACCCTCTGTTGCTAAAAGATCAGCTGCCTCATTGCCTACAATGCCTGAGTGTGCTTTGACTTTCGTGAAAACTGCTGGAGGGGAACCAGAACCATTACCTATTGAGAGCAGCTTTAAAACCAGAGGAGAAAAACAATGCACAATTATTGAAGGTGGTAGTACACAGCAATATAAAAGATAAATGGGATATTGGTTTGACAATGATTCTGAAGTTCTCAGAAATTGGACTTCAGGGGAAAAAGACAGGAAACATGGTGATGAAGCATGCTATTTTAATTGGACACATATTGCTGGAAATGGGCTTATTCCCAATGTCATAGACAAAATGATCATTGATTGTAATGTACATAATGTAGATAGGAGATGGGAATTACCCTACATGTATGGAAATGGCTGAACTAAGCAATTCATAAAATACTATGGAAAGTAAGATGTGAAATAACCATAGATTGGGAAACAGGAAATGGTATCATAGAGTCAAAAAAAAAATAGAAAAACCAGTATCATGCACTTTGGTCCACAAAACAAAATAATAAAAAAGAACACAAAAAACAAAATCAGAAAAGGGGAAAATGTCCAATGTGCCAAGACCAATGGGCCAAGAAAACTTGATACAAAACATAAACCACCTCCATGGTGGTGCATATCAAGACAGACAGGAAGCTGCTGAAATATGGGAAACCACAAACTTGGCAAAACTAAAATACTACCAGGTGTGACCAATATCACAAGAAAATGGATGAAACAGTATCCACAGTACTGAAAAAGCAGGAGATGCTCTCCTTCCATCAGTTAATGATTTAGAGGCAGAAATAACTGAAACAGAAGAACCACTAATCACACACACACTCATGGAACTTTGCAACAACAGTAACAGTTCAATAGAAATTGACATGGATACTAGCAACAGCACAAATACCAATGACAAGAATAATATCAAAACTCATAAAGCAGAAAATGAATCAAATACTGAATTAACTCATCCAGTGGCTTTTTTCCAAGCCCCCACTGGGTTTTTTTGAGCAACTAGTAAGAAAAACAGCTGAACTTTGGGGTAGTGGAATCATGGCAGAAGAGCTAGAGAGCCTTCTTGACCATTGCTCCATGAGGCCACCTGAAGCAGAGGAGTGGGGTACCAGTGGTAAAAGCAAGAGGGGTAGTGGTAGTGATGGGAGCAATGGAAAAGCAGGTTTCTGTAAATGGGCCAACATCAGGTGACTAAGCTCAACAACTGTTGGATTTGGGAACTTGGGGAAGTGTTGCAAGCAAAAATGGATCCCATATCCTTTAATATAAAAAGTAGACACATCAATGAGCAGTTTTGTATTTGGTATTATTACTTTATTCCAGACAACACAAAAATAAAATTAAAAGAAAACAGGCACAAAGCTTGCGTAGTGGGCAGAGGGTAGGAGGAACAACCACACAAGACGTTGGTTATTAAAGCTAAAAAGATAAAAAAAATTTTATTCTTGACAAGTCTCCTTGCCTTGTTGAACTGGTTTTAATAAATCAAAACCTTGCTATTATATCCAGTTGTTTCATTTTAGTGACTTGTCATTATGCTTTAGTCTTTCAATATGTTGCCTAATACTTTATTGTAAAAACTATAGCACAATG
>JADGJH010001194.1:0-11395 GCA_027596945.1 Physocladia obscura
TGCCTTTCAATTCTGGAGCCACTGTTGCCCAGAGTGTTGTTTTCAAATCAGCTGCAGTTCCATTGAATTCAACAGTTGGAAGGGTTTTCACATTCTCGTTTTTCTGTGACTTGTAGCACTTGACAATGGGAATTAGCTTCAGAGCAAACGTAGCAGACATGTCAGCTCCAAAAGCAGTACAAAATTAATTTTGTCCAAAAACGACAATAATATAAATATATATTTTATCCAATGTTCGTGAATATGTTTCACATCATCTGTTTATTTAGAAAACTATTTGAGATATAGCCCATAAACAACTGCTGTTTAAAAACAACAGGATTGAAAAAAAGGATTAATTTCTAATCAAAATTTATTTTTCTAACATCGGAAGCCGGTGTTGCTCACGCTACCGCGGTCTCGGTCGCTGCATTCATTTCGATCTCCTTGACGCTTATTTTGCCGATAATGTTGCTCCTCCTCTACCTCTTTTGGAAAATTTGAATAAAATATCAATATTCTAAACAATATATTTATACAAATCATTTCGATTTAATACAACTGCAGGTTAATATTGAGAATTGCTCAAATGATTGTTGCGATAATTTAAAGAAACCAACAGAGTTCAACAATTCCGTTCAATATTGTAGTGTGCTCCGCTAAAACATATAAAAGGCGTTGATTTGATTTCAAAAATCGTAGAATAAGTCGTCCTGTAATTGTCTTGCAACATTTCTACTAGTCCCACCGAAACTCCTGGCAGTCCCAAAAATAATCGCTCTGCAATCAGAAATTTGTCTTTTAATCCAAACCAAACTGCGCTTCTTTTGTCTCTTGCTATTGATTCTATGGAATTGAATTTTTTAGCACAAGCAAAATTAAATGTGTACCTCTTCCGTGTACAAACCTCTAATAATAGATGGTTATTCTTGTCAAATGCAAAAATAAAAACAAAAGGTATTACTATATGGTAATGAGAAAATAAAGAAATGAAAGGTATCTTTAGCTGAAATAAGGTTGTTCCTGTTGGATCTATATGGAGCTACTATACAAGCTCAAATGGAGAAAAACGGGAGATTTTTGTTTTAAAAAACATTGTCAGTTGCGACTTTCAGATAAACCTCCCTTCGGAGAACGATCGCTGAACCTCTAGCAGTTCCAGCAGCGATTATTGAATGTTCCGAATCGAACGTAGTATTGGAAATGAACACAAATGCGGTTGAGTTTCCACTATGTACAGGAAATTGGCCGAATGGAACTATTCTGACTAAATCGAGGTAGAAGCCAGCTGGATTTTATGGTTCACAATCGGTATTTTGTCTGGAAACAAATGCTTCACCAGATTTGGCAAATGGTTTAGATGAAAATGTGAAGAGTACTGTCATTTTGAAGAATAAAGATCCTTGGAAGCGGACGACTGAGTGTGTTTTTGGGTTGATTACGTGTTAATGAAATTTATTTTCATCAGAAGTCCAACATTATTTGAAACTTGCTTTTCTAAAATTAGAATTATATGGTTTTTAATGCATACGTTTTTTTTTTTTTTTTAACAAGATAAAATTATTTTTTTTTAAAAAAAAAGAGTTTGGTTTCCTTTTTGGAATTCCTGCTGATGTCTTTCTCAAGAGTGTGTAATTTATTTTTGGGCTTCTATTTCAATTCTCTTTTAAACCTTCAATTTCTCCTTCTGACGAACATGTTAGCTTATCGATGACTCTTCCTGGAATAAAGTAAAGATGGCAATAAATAAATAAAAGCTAGGTGCAAATGATATGGATCTGCAGTATATTAATTATTTTAGCCAGCGGCTTAAAAATATTTGACAGCTATTGTATTTGAGTTTGTTAGAACTGAAAAACTTATCACAAAACCAAAAATTTCAGAACCCACTTTTCTGATTACACATTGAAATGAAGATCGCGTTAACGAAAATACGCCGAGCGTTGACTCCTCAGCCACCAAGCGAGCGTATGCGTCCATCTACTGCTGAACCAGCAAGAGCAGTGGCCCCGGCAATCGACCAGCATGATGGCATTTATAATCTTTACGACGAAATCCACAAGCTCGAGCTGAAAAAAGTTGAAAAGGCGCTTCTCTGTGACGATTTTGAAGCCAAGCTAAATCGTGAGCCCAAAAACTCGCCGGACCGCAATCTCTTCTCGGAGATGTGGATTCGACACAACGACGATCTAAAGGAGATCAAAAGTCAACTGGCTGCTTTGAATGCACAGAAATTGGGTCCCCTATATCCAAAAGACGAGCAATTAGGGTGCGCACTTGATTTTTATTGTGTTATGAACTATAATAATTTGTTGACCGATCTCAATTGTTAGGACCACCAACATTACCACTATTTCTTTTCTTTGTCTAAAATGCGTTTCAAATCCCTCACAAACTGTAGTCGAAAGTTTCAATCAAATGAGGAGCTGCATTCATACTCTTCTCAATGTTCCTATGGAGCCTGAAGTTGTATATGCCGAAAGTGTGAAGAATGATTTGGCAGCCCTTAAACTGCATTCCCACAACCTGATTCCTCATGAACTCATCTCCATAATCTCTGTTGCTCCAGAACTGTTTTTTCTCAACAGAATAAATGTTTTCGAATCGATGGATTCTGGCTTGCAAGCATTATTCCGGAAAGTCTGTGAAGAGGCCAAAGTAGATCTTGTCAGCTTACAAGCAGCAGAGCACCAGCTCGGCGAAATTCTTGAAACCAAGCTATTGAATTATCCATTTCCAGATCCGTGGAGTTTGTTTCTCCAGGATGGCGCACCTGTGATCATGTCTCCACCAAAGGGAGTGACAGCCTCTCACTTTTCGTCTGGTACTGCCCAACCAATAGGTTTTCTCAATAAAGCTATGAATACCGCGTTGAAAACAGCGTTTGGCAGTGCTGGCTTGCAGTCTGGATTCCGACCAGATCGTCTTTTTGACTGTTCCACTAGATCTGTAGTTTTGACAAGCTCATTTCAGATTCAAACTGCAGTTGAATATTTTTGCGTAAGCCATGTCTGGGGTACCACTCAAGATTTGCTTGCGGCTGATTTTGGTATTTCAGCCATCACATGGAAAATACCAATTTCAAGTAGTGGTAAACTCAACGATATTTTGATGCTGATGAAAACAAGTGGCATTCAATATTGGTGGATGGATATCCTTTGTATTGATCAGGACAATATATCAGACAAAAATGCGCAAGTCTCAGTAATGGGAAATATATATGCAAACGGGTCTGGGACTATGGTATATGAGACAAGCTTGGACCCTGAAAACTTTGATGCTTTTCGTGTGGTCTACAACTTTTGCATGAAACTAAAAATGTTTTCTTCCATGCAACCAAACAATCTGGTTTGGAGACCAAATGAACTCATATTGCACATAGGAACTGCAATTCAACAGGAAAGTTTGGCACTACTTGCAGGATTGTTGAATGCATCTGATTGGGAGACAAGAGTGTGAGTTTATTTTCATTATTTGCTAAACCTGACACAACACAAAAATTAATCAGGTGGACTCTGCAAGAGAAAATGCTTTCAAGAATAATTGTTGTTGTGGTCAAACTTCGAAATGACGATGGTCATATTTATATCAACCAACGGATCTTACAACAGATGGTAGTTGGCACTAACCAACTTACTATTCCCTACACATACCTCAAGACTCTTCACAAAAGGAAAAAAATGCCAGAAGATCCCTTCTTATCCTTTTACAGCATCTGCGAGCAATGGTTAACATGGATAAATTCCATTCAACACCAAGCCGCCGACTTGCGGACATCAACACGTTGGCTGAGCACACGTGCATGCTATTTGCCAGAAGACCGAGTTTTTGGTGCTAAATGGCTTTTGTCACATGACATTGATGTACAATATGGTGCAAATAGTGATTCGGCGGTTCAAGAAATTTACCAACGCACAGCAATTTCACGCCCTTCCTTGTTGATTGGAGTTCCACAGTCTGAAAACAAAGTTTTTAAATCAAAGTGGTTGCCATCACCAAATCTTGGCTTCTCAAGCACTCTGCCAGTCAACTTGGAAGAATTTTTTGCTTGCCAAGGGTTGACTCCCACAAACAAAGGCCTTGAATTTAAGAAAGTTCCTGTACTACAAATCTCCAGCCCAAGAGACACGCAACACTATTCCTTGATTCCAATTGGTGATTTGCCCCTGAAAATATTCTTTGATCTTTCTATATGCCCTCCATTCAAGCCATTTTCAAGTAAAAACTCATATTCAATTTCGTCTGTGCATATGGTGGGTGAAGACATGAAATCATTCATGCTAAGACAAGTTAAGAATCTGGGTTTAGCATTCAATGTGCCAAATGTTGATGTGTGGTCATCTTGTGTTCAAGATATTGTAGCATCGATGCCTCTTGACCAAAAAACTCCTGTGCCTGCTACAGAGCATTTTCAGGCAGTATATTTGATATTGAATGCTTGTGTGCAAATTTGTTCAGAAAACCCACGTTTGGAGGGATTGGACACAAATCTCATGGGGTTGTTTCTGGTAGGATGGCTGCCAATCTTCATTCAAAATTACTTCAATAACATAAAAGCCCATGGTAACATTGTGGCGTCACAAGCACTTCTGTCAAACTTCTTGGCCAAGTATAATATCAGTGCTACTGTTCATCTCTGTAAGAACAGTACTATAGCACCTAGTTTCATTTTCAACATAAGGAACAACAAAAGTGGGCAGATTGAGGCAAGGCTGATAATAGAGTTTGCTGCTGATAATGTAGCCATGCACCACGTTGGAAAAGTTTTATCCCCACACTTAGATGCTGATAAAGCAGGAAATCTGATACTAGTTCTTCCAATTCAGGAGAAAAGTACTAGCACTTTGACAGGATGGCTTACAAGGCCAATTCATGGCAGTGGTTTGCTTCTTGTAGAACCACTTGCAAAAGCCATTTTGACACATGAGATAAAGGAATTGCAAACAAAAGACTTAATTGTTCAATAAAAATGAGCTTGTTAAAATAATCTCCTTTATTATACTTGTATTTTTGTAATGTGATTTCTCTCTGAATTCTCTAGACTTCAGATTCAAGCCAAGTGGTGGCTTTGATTGTAGGGCAATTATCATTTTGTTGATTTGTTCACTTGTTATATTTTATCAAAAAGGTTAAACTTACATTTTGGTTATTATAGTGTATTTCATCAAGCCAGAAAGTGGTTAGAAATCGAAAAATGTTTGTTTTGTGCTTTTCATTAGTTATCAAATTTCAAAGATAAACAGGGAAATACAAGTTGCCATTCCATTGAACATGATGTCTAATCAGTCAAGTTTTATACCATCAAATTGGGACATTAATGCTGTTGCAAATTTCAATAACTCTTCTAAATATAGCTCTTTAGCCTGCTGCATTTTGTGCAACTTCTAGATCTTTCTCTTTCATAATTCCAATCAATTCAAGCTCCTCTTTTACAGCACCTACTTCTACACCAAATTCTGTTACTGCACCAATGCCTACTATTTGCATTGCACCAGCTCCATTTATGGGCTGCCAACAAAACTGTCCACATACAACAACTCATAGAAATTGTTGATGTATAAAATTCTCACTTCTATTAAAAAAAATAAAGCAATTTAATTTGTTCATTATTTTCATCTTTCTTGTTTTATTTCTAGTTCCTTTTTTTTTTTTTCTCTCTCTTTTCTTAAAAACTTAAAACTTGAATCCAAAACGAACGAGGTCTGTCCATCATATAGGAGTCCAAAAATTTTGCGGTAAAATCTTACCTTCCTTGATTATGATTAGTGGTTCGCATTGATTATGACTATCATTTGTTCAAAATAAATTTCATAAAACCAAACGCACAGAAACAGATTATACGAATTTTTTTGTTCAGTTTTCAAACACTCTCATTATTTTTAAAGAAGGTGTGCGTGACGGAAGTTCTTTCCAGCGTAGATGGCATTATCTCCCAACTCCTCCTCAATACGCAAAAGCTGGTTGTACTTTGCAAGACGTTCAGAACGGCACGGCGCACCGGTCTTGATCTGCCCAGTTCTCAACCCCACAACCAAATCCGCAATAAACGTGTCTTCAGTCTCTCCAGAACGGTGCGAGACCATGACGCCCCAGCCGTCGCTCTGGGCGAGTTTGGCAGCACGGATCGATTCGGTAACAGTTCCGATTTGGTTAACTTTGAGTAAAAGGGCGTTGCAGGCCTTCTTTTCAATGGCGGTTTGAATGCGCAACGGGTTCGTTACAGTCAAATCGTCGCCGACAATCTGGATCTTGACTGCGCTGGTAAGTTTGTGGTATGATTCCCAGTCGTCTTGGTCAAATGGGTCTTCGATCGAAACGATCGGGTAGTCCTTAATAAACGATTGGTACAGCTCGGCAAGCTTTTCCCCTGAAATGTGCTCGTCAGGAGCAGACGCGGGGTTCTTGAAATCAAGGTCGTACTTTCCATCTTTGTAGAATTCTGATGCGGCAACATCCATTCCAATCTCAACTTTTCCAGTGTATCCGGCTTGTGCGATGGCCTGATTCACTAAATCGAGACCTTCACGGTTGTCTTGGATGTTCGGTGCGAAACCTCCTTCATCACCCACATTCGTGGCTGCAAAAAATTACAAAAATGATTTAACAAACATCAAATCCAATATTCCAATGAATATACCATCTTGTCCGTACTTCTTCTTGATGACGCTCTTGAGGGCGTGGTAAACCTCAGAACCAATGCGAAGGGCTTCGGAATAGGATTCGGCACCAGTTGGCAGAATCATGAATTCCTGCATGGCGAGCTTGTTTCCGGCGTGCGAACCACCGTTAATAATGTTGAATGCGGGAACTGGAAGAACGAACTTTCCGGTATTTCCGGAGAGATGTGCGAGATGTTGATAGAGAGGAACTCCAGCAGCCGAAGCACCGGCACGCGCAACAGCGAGAGAAACTCCAAGAATAGCGTTAGCACCAAGGTTTTCTGTATTTGGTCAAGTGATTCAATTGAATCAGCAAATTAGTCGTCAAAGCGTCAGTATTCACCTTTGTTCTTAGTTCCGTCAAGGTTGATCAGAAATTCGTCGATGGCGACTTGGTCCTTAACGTCAAAGGCTGCCTTGATGAGCGCAGGCGCAATTTTATCATTAACGTTGGCAACGGCGGTCAAAACACCTAAATAATTTCGAGTATTTGTTATTGGCATCAGCTACGAGATAAGAAAACAGACCTTTTCCCAGCCATTTTTTCTTGTCACCGTCGCGCAACTCGAGCGCCTCGTGGATTCCGGTGGATGCGCCAGAGGGGACAGCTGCACGGAAGAGCCCTGTTTCGTTGTCATTGTTTACCTCAGTTGCAGTTTTCTGATCACCGTGCAATAATTCTGACTCACCGTTAGCAGTTGTCACGTCAACTTCGACAGTTGGGTTTCCTCTCGAGTCATAAATTTGACGCGCAAAGATCTGAAACGATTAGCGGTGTTAAATAACGTCGGTTGATTGCATGCGATTGATCAAACCTTTTGAATTTGTGACATTTTTGTTTTTTTTGTTGAAGGAGAAACGTGTTCCTTTTCTTCCTTGAGGGTTTCATCCTTATCGGAAAAACCCGGAGCCATTTTCAAAAAGTGTTATCCACCTGTTCCGACACTTTCCGACTACACTAATTGTCAATCCTACCCCTGCATATACATCATACTGAGCACACAGCGTCTCCAACACCTAACCGAAATCAAAATTCGTCAAAATCCCTCTTATCGTTATCTTCAAAATCTCCGGCAAAGTTAGTAATTACCAATGACTCAAAAAACGTGTATTGACAGACTGTGTCATTTTCTAATCGCTTACTGCCAATCAATTTCTTATCAATTTTTATTCTCAATTTTTTTGAGACTGGTATAATTTGATGACTGGTAAATATCACGTTTTTTTAATACTGTGAAGAGCCTTGGTAACAAATCATGGAAAAAAAATTTTCGTGCTCTAACAGAGAAAAGAATTTAGGCCTCACTTGAATCATGAAAAAAGAACTAAGATGAATGAGTCATAACACCTCACAACTTCAAGCACCACAAATCAGAAACTCTGATGACCTTTCAAATGTTGGAGATATGGACTTCAGTAAAATTAAATTTTGGGCTGGAGGAAGCATCAACACTGGCTGGGTTTATCTCATCCAACCTGGTGGACTTTGATATATTCTCTCTCATTAAGTTCCAAACATTCTCCGCAGGAGTTACTGGCCCAGCCATGCAAACTCTTCCAAATCCTTGAACCATTCTGCTCAGCAAAAAAGCTATTGCAAAAGAAAAGAAGATGAAAGTTTCAGCCTTGAAACTGGACAATATATATAAAACAAGGAAACAAGTTGGAAGTACAATTGAAAGGTAACCAAAAAGTCAATGTATGCTTCCAAGCGCATTTCTGTAACTCCAAAAACATATTTGCAGTATTTGAAAACCAAACAAAACAGAGCAAAATGGACCCATTGCATGCCTTGTGGAACATACCAATAGGACACACAATGGCAGCATCTATGCCCAGGTTGTTAAGTGAATATGCATCATCACTGTGAAATGTCTGTCCATTATGAAGAGCTACCAGACCAGAGTTCTTGGTGCTGCAAACATGCTCTGCTGATCAAATAATTTTTGTCCATAGCTGGTAATGCTGCAATCCCTGCAATCCCATCTGACATATTATCAAATAACAGCATGTCTCTTTCAGTTGACAAGCAGCGACAAGTGATTGCTTTATTTGTTACCAAGGCAAAACTTGCAATTTGTTCACAAAGCACAGCATCAACATACAAGCCAAAACAACAGCAATTCTTACCAGAAGAAGAAGAAATCAGATGGATCAAGACAAAAATGAAAAAATTGCAGCTACTGGAGAGTATGCTCAAGCATATGGTGTTATTTCTGCTGTCTTTGATTTGTGGAGGAGGGGATACAACATGCTTCCCACATTGGAACTGCAAAATAACTGAAACCTTATTAGCATATCTCAACTCACTGCAAACCGGATGTTGAAATATATGCAGCTCTGTGGTGAGAGATTTGTATTACAAAACATGTCATGCAAAATAAATTTTTCTTCATTAATTTAAGATTTATTTGTTTTTTCTCAAATAAAAGAAATAAACTGCTTGTTAACAAATGGACAAAATTGACATTCTTGATCCCATTCATATGGGACAGAATCAAGACAAATGCTAATAATGCAAAATCACTACAAATCTATTTGTCTTAATTTATTTCAGTAAACTTAAATTATAAAAATAGCTTTATTTATGAGCAGTTGATAAAAGTAAGCAATCTTCATGAAAAGATTTAACTAATGCTGTTTCAACTAATCTGTTGCTCTTACAGTGACACACTAGTGCAGAGTTGCCAACAGAATCAACAGAGAACCATTGAGACAAATCTAGGATGCTCACTAGTCAATAGTTAAAGACCCACTCCACTTACTATAATGTTCAAATGCCTGGAAACACAAACTCTCCTGGATCATCCTACACAAGAGCATGGCTTGCATAGTAGACTAGAGAAGAGTGAGAGATACTCTGCAGTGTACAATGGTTTTGAACATATGCATTTTTCATAAATAATTTTATTAGAAATCAGTAGAAACATTTATAAAAATGTATAAAAGACAAATCTTTTGTCTTTGAAAACAGTTTGAATCCTGTGGAAGCACATTACTTAAACTTGTGGAATTAGTACAATAAAGTAAAAAACACAAAATTTACTCAATAAAGCAAGGCATAAAAATAGCAAATAATATAAAAAGTAGTTTTGGTTGAAGGAGAAATTTTTTTTTTTTTGGTCTTCAAAAGGCAATTGCCTAATTTGTTTGCACAAAAATGGAAGCAAAGTTTCTCATTAAGTCTTCCATTACTTTATTTTGATCTGAAAACTGAAAACTAAAAACTAAAAAAGAGTTATAAAAAACTGGTAATAAAAAACTAAAAATTCTGATGAAAAAAAAAAAAGCAATTCGATCTTCCAGGGTCTTGAAAAAAGAACCAATATAAATATTTTCGACACACTCAAAAGAAAAAAGAAGAAAAGAAGAAAAGTCACTTCTTTTTCATCTTTAAAAGTGCCTTTGAAAGCCTAGAATACACGTTAGCTGCCGGTTTTTTTACTGATGGCGCAGCTGTTTTAATCCCAGTGAAAAGCTTTTTGACATCTTCTAACGGCATTGACAGCTGCGGTTTGTGAACAGCACTGGGAGTCTGCACGATCCCAACCAGATTGCCTTCACGATACTTGACCGATGACAAACGTCCATCCACATCATAAGATACAGGAACAACATGAGATTTAATAGCAGGATAGGTCTGCTTTTGTTGCATCATTGATGACAAAATTTTAGCAGACACAGAAGGCACCCCATCTTTTTTGGTTCGCTTCCGATTATTTTTTGAAGATAACTTTTCTTCTTCTGCTTCTTCTTCTTCAAAAATACCCTCAAATTCTTCACTCGCATTTTCAGCTTCAGAATCACCACTGTTCCAATCAGATACTTCTTCTGCATCTTGCAGGTCATCAATATACTCTGGCTCATCATCACTTTGTGCAACCTCACGATCATTACTATCATCGTCGTCATCGATTATTGCATACTTGCGTTTTCCGAACGTTAATTTAATAGGCTTCAGTTCAATGCTATTCACATTGCTGCCACCCACTAAATTATCGCCTCCTTCATCCTCGTCATCTAACACCACATTTCTTCTCCAGCCGTTAGTCGTAACTAGATCAATCGTTTTCTTTCTGGTACGTGTCGTTGAAACCGATCTAGCAGGACGCACCTCAATTCCAGACTCTCGACAACGTGACCTCACAACTTCGCCAAACTTTTTGACAAGCCGTCGCACGTTGGTGATTTCTGCTGGAATGCTGGCTCTAATGAAAGCCCGCATTTTTGCGTTTGGTTTCCAAGTATCGTCGAGGGCTGTCATTTGGCGGGTGAGGAACCTGGAGAGGACGAGGAGGCCTGATAGTTCATATTTTGATAGCGGATGTTGGTGTTGGGGCGGTAACAGCGGCAATAGAGTTTCTTGTTGTTCTGCAAACGGCTGGGAAGGATTCAGTTTTGGCGGTTTGAGAACAGACAGATAATATTTGGCGGCATAGAATTGCATTGGGAGGAAGTACGGAAATCTTAAAAAACATGAAACAAATAAGTTGAATAAAGTACAATGGTAATGATTGTGCACCTGAATTTCAGTGGAACATCAGTTTTGTTTTCAATATCGTAAATTTCGAGCTGGCCGCTGATATTCATGCCATGAAGAAAGTTTCCGCCAATAACGATTGTATCTTTTGGAGTAAAGACAGCATGAATCTGTTTTAATACCCAAATTTATTCAATACGGCAATAATAATAATAATAATAATAATAATAATAATAATAATAATAATAATAATAATAATAATAATAATAATAATAAT
>JADGJH010001195.1:0-11383 GCA_027596945.1 Physocladia obscura
AGCAACATGCAATGACTGGAAGCTTAAAAGAAGGAAATAATAATAATAAATTGAAACTAGGATAAATTACTCACCATCGGCCTCTCAAACAAATAAATCCAATAACACATTAATAAAATGAGTAATCCAAACTGCAAAACATATCAATCTGACCTTTTCTCAAGAGAATCAAAAGTCAAAAAAAATATTTTCTCACTCAAGCTATATGAGATTCTCAACTGTTAGCGATTGTTTAATTTTGAACTTACATGACACAATACATTAACTCAAATAAAATTGAAATATTGTTTCAATTTACTCATTTAACACAAGAAATTTATACGTCATATTTTTTAAATATGAAAGAAAATATTCAAATTGTGATAACTAAAAAAAAATTTTGTCCAATGATTTGATTGATGTATTTTTTTGAAGTTTGGATTACTCAAATTTGAGAATACCGGCCAATCATGAAAAGTTTGGATATATTTTATATGAAAGTATCAATAATTTCCTGAAGCAAAACAAAGAAGGCAACTTTTCATTATAAGACCTTTGAACCCAGTCAATCAGCTCTGAAAAACCAGTAAAAACATCAAGAAAAGTCAAATCAAAGACACAAGATGTATGAGCATGCAACAGTTGTGTTAAGCGAGCGTGCGACGATTTCAAGTAAAAGATAAAGAGAAGAAAATTTTAAGTTTTTCCATTTCTTCCTTCACATCCATTGCCTGATAAGATGCATTTCGCAAATACTTATTAACATTACCAAAAAACTTGACTCAATTATAAAAAAACTAATGATTAAAAAGAAAAAGTAAAAATAAGAAATAATAATAAACTGGTAATAAAATAGTTATTGTTTATTTATTTATTTTTGTGTGCCATTTTTCCTTATTAATCAAGAAGATAAAGTTTAAATAAAAATGTAGATCCAAAGAAATTTGGGCTGTCTCAACGCCGAGTTTTTTTTTGTAATACCTAGCATGTCAGTCAAATTTATTTATTTTTTTGCGTGCACGTGAGAGGGTTTCAAAATCAAAAAAAAAAAAATGACAAGAAAATCCTATATTTACAATTATCTTTTTAATTTTTAATTTTTTTCGATTTATTGTGATTTTCTGTAAATTCACTCAAAATCAACAGAAGTTCCAGCAAGAAAGATGAATCTCGTGGTCTTGGTAAGTATATTCGCATTCGCACAGATATCCAAAGCATTAAATAGTTTAAGGGTTGAAAGCTCAGTTTTCAATATTGACTTGCAGCCTCCTGTCGCCGACCCACTGCCTCCGATATTATGAATCTCAATCGGTCTATCGCATGCGTAAATATGCTATAAATATAATATGAAAAACCATCCGCTGATTAAAATACTTTTTTTAATATTATTTCTCCAAGAGCCATCGCAATTCGTCAAAACGATCTTGTTACTGTGATTGGTGATAAACAACATCATGCGTTTACTCTACTCCAAGTTGCTTTCGCGAAAGATGATGATTCAATTCATTTGGGACACGCAGCGAAAGACCGGGCCGTCATAAATCCCTCCCGTACTTTTTTCGATATTCCACGTTTCATTGGTCAAAATTACAACGACTTTATCAATCAAAATCGCATGTCACGCTTCCCTTTCAAAATGGAAAAGACGGAAAGATAGTGTTTAAAGTTGGAATACGAGAATATAGGCCAGAACAGATGCTTGCCTTTGTTATTGATGGATTGAAACGCGATATACAGGAGTTTTGGGGAGTTGAATCGCTGTCGTCTGTCTGTAAGTTTATTTCTGTCAAATTTTCTTTTTTTGAAGTAATTTTTCTTATTTAGCACTTGTTTTGCCAACAGGATTGCATCATACCGGCCTTGAAGTAATCAAATCTATATTTGTGGAAACAGGACTGGAAATTAAAGGTGTGGTAAAGAATGGGGTTGCAGCTACAATGGCGTACAATATTAATACAAAAGACATTGTAATTTATGATCTTGGCGCCACAAATTTTGATGCTTTCGTTGATAATGTGGACGATTTCGGCAATCACAACATTCTTTCTCATAAATCAAACACAAATCTGGGCGGAAACAATTTTATTCAACAAATTATCACGCACTTCTTAAATTCGTTTCAAAAAACTATGGGTAGATCGTGTGGTTTAGTCCCGAAGTCTAAGCAGCGTCTTGAAACAGCAGTTACTGTGGCTATGAATCAACTTAATATTGAACCAGTCACCACAATTGCATTACCAGAAATTTGCTCAAATGGAGGAAGGGTCTTTAAGAACCTATTTCTCACAGTTGTGGATGGAATTGTAACAGTCATAGTTTTAATAATAATAAAGAAAATAAATAAAAATAATTATCAACGAATTTCAAATAAATAATTGTTGGTCTATTTCGTTCAGGTACAGTTCTTTTGCAAAATAGTTGTTTTGGCCTATTTTTAGTCCAAAAAATCCGGCTGGCTGAACTTTTTCTTTGACCACACACAATCAAACACACCCATCATTTGAGCGAAAACTCTCACTAACATATCTCCCTCTGTATTTCAGTGTAAATAAAACACTTATTCAAAGTTGAGATGATTTGCCACTACCCGAAGGGAGAATCTTTGAAATTCAAATTTTTATTAGAGACGCTCCACAGAGAAAACTGTGTGGGCATGTCAAAGTAAAATTTAACCCCTTCACTAACTAACTAGTGCCGAGGGACACTACAACACCGTTAAAAAGGGGGATTTGGATTGTGTGCCATGCCAACACTTTGCAGTACCTTATTAGAATGAGCTTTGCAATCATAAAATGTCTTCTATTAAAATTTTCATATGATCATGTGACCCGAAAAAATTATTTGAGATACTTCTGTGTTAAAACCACTTGTTCAACCAACCGGTTGAAAGAAGCGTAAAATCTGTTAGTTTTAAAGATTTGGTGTTTGAGAGTAAAATGTTTCGATCAAACGCCAAAGATCTCTTGTTCTTGCAAATCATTTTTCGGGTAAATGCGTTTGCTTTTCAAACTCCGTGCCATAATTATTAATCATCGTTTGTGAAATCCGTGAGTGGATGGATATATTCTAGTCATAATATATCTGTCTTTGAAACCCGATTTATTTCCCTTTTTTTGGGCGATTTTAGCGAATTATACCGATTTGGATGACAAATTTCTATGTCTGACAAAAGAGATTGAAATTAAAATGTCATCTTCTTCTGTTATTCGGTTTACAAGAGCAGAAAAAACTTGAATGGCCAGTTAAGTGATTTGTGTGTGGTCAAAGAACTGTTTTCTGACACATCGCTTCCTTGGATTTGAATTTCAAGGCTACATTTTTATCTTACATGGTTACTACCCCAAACCCATGAGATTATAAATAGGGCTCATTTCAAATGATCAAGGCAAAATAAAGAAAAAAGTCATGAGTTTCGGAGAGAAAACGACTGCAGCAGAAGTAGCTGCTGTATTTGGATCGCGTATCGCTGGAAAGCACTTTGTTGTAACTGGCGGCAACAGTGGACTTGGAAAAGAAACTGCCCGTGTGCTTGCTGCTTCTGGCGCGATAGTTACGCTGTGCTGTCGTTCGGTCGCGAAAGCCGAAGAAGCAAAGAACGAAATCATTCATGAAACTCCCAACGCGGAGATCCGCATCGTCCCGCTGGATCTCGCCGACCTCAAATCTGTCAAGGAATCTGCGGAAATCCTCGCTAAAGCAACTCCAAAAATCAATGTGTTGATCAACAACGCGGGTGTCATGGCTTGTCCTAAAGCGCTCACGCAAAATGGGCTCGAGTTCCAGTTCCAAACAAACTACTTGGCCCCCTATTATCTCACTTTACTCCTCCTCGACGCGCTCCATGAATCGGGAACTCCAGCCGATCCATCTCGTGTCATCAACGTTTCCAGTACCGCAAATGTTCTATTTGGACCAGATGCAGGCATTTCCTTTGATGACCTTGCTGCCAAAAAATCTTACAACCCGTGGTCGCGCTATGGCGAGTCCAAACTTGCTCAGATTGTGTCCGCCGCTGACCTCCAGAAACGCATCGCTGGCAAGAAAAACGTCGCGTTCGTGTCAGTGCATCCTGGAAATATCCCAAGCTCCAATTTAACTCAGTATATAGGCCTAAGCAGCGGGTTGAAAATGACAACAGCAATTCATTTTAATAAGATTGGCCCAAGCAAAATCTTGTCGCAAAAATCAATTCCTGAAGGAGCTGCAACAATTGTCTTTTGTGCCGTGGATCCAAATATTCAGTTTGGAAAATACTACTCGGATTGCGATGTTACTGATATTGTCCATTCACTTGCTTTTGATGAGAGCTTGGCTGCAAAGCTCACCGAAATTTCCGATAAGCTGATTGCTGATGCCAATTTGTAACAACAATAAAAAAGAAACATTTTTGGTATTATTTTTAGAATCTTTCAAAGTATTAAACATCTCGACGAAAAAGAAAAAGAAATTGCAATATTTTATTATCTCCATGAAATACGCGAGTAAGTTAATCTTATGTCCTCCACTACTCTGAGATCGATGATTTTAATTCAGATTCACTAACGACGCCAGATTTACCAGCATTTGTCAACACTTTTAAAAGTCCAATATGCGAGAAAAATAATTTGCCATATCAATGATTTTCTTTTCGTCAAAAAGGGATGAAAGGCAAAGAATTGTCACGAATTTGAATGGTGAGATAAAACAACAAAAAAATTGTTGTTAGGGGTGAAGTTTTTTGTATTTGATAATGGTTTTATAGCAAATGTGCTGAAAGGTGTCCATCATCAAGTTGAATATCATTTTTAGCAGAGAAAAACCAAAAAATGACTAGAAATCAAGTTTACCAAGGACAACTTTGCTTTAAAAAGAATTCTATTTTCCCATTGTGCGGTTTATAGTTTTCACTAAAACATATAAAGGTATGTTTTTTATTTAAATAAATTTGGCCATTTTCACAGACACACAAAGGACTTTATTCTAAAGTATTTCTTAAGAAAAGCAATTGGAAATAACATGATTGGAACATAAAAACATAGCAAAAACGAAAAACTTCAAAAAAAAATTCATGCTTATTTGTTGGCAATTATGTGGATATCAAACATTTCGGTTAAGTCAGTTTGAAAAATCGAAAAATCGCATGTGCCACGTGTGAATTATTGCGAAATAGAATGTAAAAGTAAATTCATTTCTGAAACAGTAATAACTAGTTGCAATATAGTGTGTTGTATTATGAAACTCTTGGTGATATGAAAGTGTGGATTTCATCGAAACATGATGAGAAAATTGCCATGGCATTGCCAAATAATGATTAGTAGCTCGGACAGATATTTCGGAAGAAGGATCGACATCAAACTCAAAACGTAAGTTACGTCAGTGATGAGGACATTTTATTCTAAAATCTTCGTCAAAATATGAGGTATTATAAGTGTCGTTGCTGAACAAATCCAATAAAGTTGCAGTGTCTATTATCACAGTTTTATCGTATCTAAAGCGATTAATAGTGAGATTCCAAAGAGCCGATGATCAGGCTTGGAACTGTACCCTTGAATCAGAATACTAAGTTCACATTCAATATATCGGCTTAATTAATTAATTCATTAAAGAAGTGTAATTTTCAACACCCTTTCAATTGTAGCTCAACTACAGCGCACATTTTGCAGTGTCCGCGGGAGATCGCGGCTGACGGTATCAACGCCTGCAATCGGCGACCTGTTAGTAATTGATTTGATCACTTCAAATGGAAGATGGACATGTTATGCACCAAACTAAGCCAATATTTACGAATCTTTGCCTCAGTTCCAAAAACCCTGATACAATCAATCATTTTGGCTTATTAAACGAAATATAAAAACTCAACGAATATAGCTAGCTTTTTTTTTTTTTTTTTGGAATCAACGTTATCGGGATCATATTGATTGTAATGTAAGGTACAAAAAGATAAATTAAAGAGACGCCGTTATCTGTGATTTCAATTTTTTCGAATGTTCAGTTTTCACTGTATTTCAAATGATTTGAAACAAAAGTAGTTCAGGATATGTCTTGGATATGTCATCTCTCAAATTATCATAAAATTCTATAAAAATCCACGTAAACAAAGAAAGGAACAAAACATCCAAAAATGACAGACGTGACAGTAACTAACTCAAAATCTGACGATGCTACTGCATTCATCGTTGCAGATGGAACTACTTCAGCACTTGATATTCCAGTCCCAAAAAGCGTCTCTCCAAAAGTGTCAAACGCCGATGGTGAACTGGATATCACAGACATTCACGAAGACAAGCCTGCAGTTATTTTGACTAGGACAGAATTTATTCTTGTATTTGTTGGACTTGCCCTTGCCGTTTTCATTTCAGCTTTGGATCAGACTATCGTTGCAGTTGCCCTGCAAGCTGTCGCTGCTGAATTTCAAAGTTTGGACAAGATTAACTGGATTGGAACTGCTTTTTTCCTCACTGCGACGGCTTTCATTCCCGTATACGGACAATTAGCCGATGTTTTTGGACGCAAGTTAACTTTTCTGTTAGCTATTGGAATCTTTGAATTTGGATCTCTTCTTTGCGGTGTGGCTACGAGTATGGATATGCTGATTGTTGCGCGTGGAGTTGCCGGTATGGGAGGGGCTGGAGTATTTTCGTTGACAATGATTATTATTGGTGACTTGACTACTGCTCGGGAGCGTGGCCAATATCTTGGACTCATTGGTTCAACGTATGGACTTGCCTCAATTGCTGGACCGTTGTTGGGCGGTGTTTTTGTTGACCACGTTACATGGAGATGGGTGTTTTACATTAATCTACCAATCGGGTTAATTACGGTTGGGGCCGTTCTCCGGTTTCTCCGTTTCCAAGCTCCGGAACATGAATCGTTTTACGGCTCACTGAAGAAAATTGACTGGCTTGGCACGTTGCTGCTGGTGACGGCTGTCATTTGCATTCTCATTCCTATTCAAAGCGGGGGCTCAACATATGCATGGAATTCTCCAACCGTCATTGTTCTATTTATCGTTGGATTCCTTCTTTTTGGCGTCTTTTTATTTGTTGAAGCGCGAGTTGCAAAAAACCCGGTGCTTCCGTTTGTGCTATTCAAAAACCAATATGCAAGTGCGACATTTGCAACATCATTCTTTGTTGGTGCGGCATTCTTCATTCTTGTGTTTTACTGTCCACTTTGGTTCCAAATTGTGCTTGGCGTAAGTGCAACACAAGCTGGAATCCACACTCTTCCGTTGATGATGGGAATGGTTTTCTCATCGATTGCATCTGGAGCCACAGCGACTTCCACAGGATACTTCTTTCCGTTTCTTCCCGCTGGTGCAGTCATTACAGCGCTCGGCGCAGGTCTTCTTACCACTCTTACTGAAGACGCTAGTCTCGCTAAGCAAGTTATTTTCATGCTTATTGCTGGACTCGGTGTTGGTGCCGGTTTTCAAATGTGTATTGTTTCAGCCCAAGTCAGTGTGAAGCCAAATCTTCTAGCGGCAGTCACAAGTACGAATAATTTCATACAGACTATTGGGCTTGCGATTGGAATTGCGATTTGTTCATCTCTATTCAACACAAGTCTTCCAGGGAACATTGCCGATGCACTTACGAGCTATGGTCTTTCGGAGATTCAATTGTTGGGTAATGCGAGCAGCAACATAGTCTATCAAGATTCAAGTGTGTTACATAATAGTTTGTATGTAGTGCCGGGTAGCGATTTACAGAAAGCACTGGTACATGGATACTTGGAGACTTTACGGACTTTATTTTGGCTGCCAATGGGCTTTTCGCTCGCTTGGTTTTTCACTTGCCTCTTTGTCAAAAAGGATAAGATTGTTCAAGGGACTGAGATTTCTATGGGAGCGTAACTTTAATAACACATAAATTCAATAAAAATTGCATTTTATACTATGTGAAGAAAATCCAGATTTGTGGTTGGTTTTAATTTATTAAAACAAGTTTAATGGGCGAGGAGATGTTGTCAAGTTTCTTTTTCGTCTTTGAATTTTTTCAAAATTCTCTGCCGCGGCCGGTGGCTTTGGTTACACGCATCCTTCGCCCACTTCGTCCCTTTTTTTCTTTTTCTCCTTCTTTTCTTGATTTTATTTCATGGTTATTCAATAAAAACTGCATATTATATTATGTCAAGAAAATCCAGATTTGTCGGATGTTAAAAACCTTTCAAGCATTTTGTAATGGTTTCAAAACACCCAACAAGCCATCATGCATATATGTAAAAGGCGCCATGTTGAAGATTATCTTCCACTTTTTTAGCATATAGAAAAATCTTTACAGTAGTTACACACAATACATACTGACTAACATTCTTGTCTGCAAGCAAAAACACTGCGAGACTTTCAGCTTAAGCGTCGCTCAGAAGCGAAACACGAGATTTATAAAAACGTTAATAATTTTGTTTGTTTATTTCGTTTCATATTTGGTACATTACTAATTTGAATTTTTAAACTGCTCTGCATGAAAGAAATAAAATACAACATAAATAACTGATTAAATTTCAACATAAAATTCCAAGCAAAAACTGCAGTCTCAAGCCGTCTAAACCGCAAATACCACCATGGCCGCTTAATTCAATCAATTTGTTATTTATGCGATCATCTTTACAAAAAAAAACTTCAACTTTCATTTACGTCATCCTACTCTAAACGGCAAAACTAAACAAAAAAAAAGATGGCAAAGGTGGTTTTCATCCTTATTTTGATTCTCTGACTCACGTACAGCATTCTTTTACCTCGTAACTGCAAAAAGAAGTGTGAAGGTGCTAGTTAGACCCTATAGAATCCATCTTTTAGCTACAAAATTTGTGACACCTCATCCGACCTACTGAGAATATCTATCTGATTAATTGCTTTCCAACACAGTTCCTTAATTTTAAAAATAAGTGAATAAAGAAGTGTTTAGTTTTTTGTTTGCCACGTTTATTATTTGACCCAAGTATGAATTTGGAAATATTTGTCAAATCTTTGAAAATGTCAACTGCTGGAAGAGGCGAATATACAAGAGAAGATATTATCACGGATTTTATACGTGGCGCCAGCTCTGGGATAGCCATAGTAGTTTTTTTGACCACTGTTCTTTGCAGCAATCTGTGTCCAAATGATACAACAATAATCGCAATTATTTTATGCCTGATAAATTTTGCAAATCATCTTCTCACAGTTGCATATGACTATTTGCTTCCAAATACCTGCTTTGTACGCGCAAAAATTATTTTTGCATTCGTTTTCTTGCAAGGAGTCAGTTATTGGGCATTTCAGGCGAAATTAACATATATTGTAACACAATCAAATTCCGAAATGCGATTAGAAATTTTAATTTGGGTTTCTTTCATGATACGTGTAGTTGTTGGACTTTTTCCACTAATATTCGTAGCCGCTGCAGTAGACTCTAATGGCGTATGTGTCAGTGTGACAAACAAAGATGTAACTATTATTGATAAAGTTACTGAAATTGTTTACTCTATGGTTATGGCCTACCTTTTTTTGGCACCCATCATCAATGGTATGAAAGAAATGGACGAAATGATAACACATAGTAGTAAATCAAATGTTCGCGAAATTAATGGTACAATTGTAAGTGGAATGGAGCAACGCCGGAGTTATTTGCAGCGCATAATCTTCAATCGAGGATTTGTACTTATTTTAAGTGTCGTGGTGCAGATTACGTATCTGTTATGTGTGTTTACTTCGAGTGATCCTACCCATGTCGGATTCTGGAACGCAGTTTTTACCTGTGAATATCATATCCTCATTGTCATTCACATTTTAACATCAATTGCTGGTCGGAAGAATACTTATTCTTAAATGATTTCTCTGTATTCCGTTCAATAAATTTTTGACTATATTTCAAAGAAAACCAAAATAATAATAAAACAAGCAAAAAAACAAGGGGGTAGGGTAAATTTCTCAAATAACGCTACTTGAATCAAGTTTTGATATCGTTTGATTTTGGCGACAATTGAGAACCCTAGCCATAAAAAAGTTTTAACATTTAAAATAATTTGGCTTTTATACATTCATCCAGTTTCGCCAAACCGTGAGTAAACATAAATATGAGATTAAATTCAGTGAGAACAAGTGGTTGAAATATACCAAAAGATTAACACTATAAACTTGAGCTTTCCCGAAGTACCGAATCTTTTATAAAACCCATGAGCAAACAATTGAATATTGATCAGCGTACCATGCCCCCAATCCTTGGTGATATTTTTAATTTCTGTGAAAAAAATTTTTAAAGAAGCTATTGAAAATCTCAAATCAAGAATGAAAAATGGAACAATTATCAACATCTACTACACCGGAGACAATCTGATGACAGAAACACTCCGTGGCGTCAGTCTCGGAGTCTCTGCAGCAGTTTTACTTATAATATCCATTTTCAGCCGCGAGCTACCAACACATACAACCATAATCACAATTATTTTATGCACAAATAATATTTCTATTCAATCTACAGCCTTTCTATATGACTATCTACTTCTTGATACGTGTTTAATACGCACAAAAGCTATTAGTGTACTTATATTTTTTGAGTCAGCTGCATTTTGGTTTTTTCAAGTAAAACTTGTCAAGAATGTCATGCAGTTGAAATTTCCGCAGTTATCTATGATACTATTATTGGTCTTATTTCTAGCTCGCATGACAATTGGAATATTGTCACCTATTTTATCATACTCAGCGGTAGCAGAAAACAACATTTGCTTGACTGTCAAAAATTGGAAAGTCGTGATTATTGACAAGGCTGCAGACATTGTGTATTCTGCAGTGATTACTGGATTTTTTTTACGTTTCATTTTTGAAGGAACTGTAGAAATCAATGATAAATCGGAATCAAACAACAAAGAAAGCAAATCGGAGAACGGCTTGAAGACAGGTGTTAATTTAATGGTTCAGTCTTCAAGAAAGAAGACCAATTATTTGCAATCTATAATTATTGACCAGGGATTTGTGCTTGTATTGAGCGTTTTGCTACAAATTGTGGATATTGCCAGTGTTTTTATAATGACAAGCAGTTTGACAATTTTTGGGATTTGGAATGTTGTTTTTTCCTTCAAGTACCATATACTGATTGCTTTTCACATTGTCAGCACCGTCGTTCGACGCAAAACCATTTGATGTTTTTTTTTCTTTCAATCTTTTAAACTTCTTTCTCAATGAGCAATATCATTAAATATCATGATTAGTGTGTCGATGAGTACATGTGTCACGAATTTTTCCTAAAACTCCCAAATTTTCATTATTCACATGACAAACTCCAGATTTAAAATTCTATTCGCAAGTTACTATCTGCAAGCACTTGCTAATTTTTTGTTTTTATTTTTCATTACGAGTCATTAAAAGACGAATATTTTTTTTGAGGATTCGTTAACTGGAAAAGACTTCAAAGAAGGGCTCGTAATCTTTCGTAATTCTTCGTAATCC
>JADGJH010001196.1:0-11372 GCA_027596945.1 Physocladia obscura
TTTTTTAGGAGTTTCAGAAGTCGAACCTTAGCACATGGCATTTGTTGGCTTATAATTTCAAATAATAATTACAATTATAAAACTTTATTCAAGTATTTACTATACAGTTAGAGGTCTTGCGGCAGAAAGGCAAACTCTTTGCGGAAGGGTAGCTGGACCATAGCGTCCATCAGCCAGACGAGTGTTTCTGATTGGCCGAGCAGGCGGCGCTGGCCCAAACGCAGCAGGGCTTCGCGCTGGTGGCCGATGCCGCAGTAGACGAGCGCGCCCAGGTCACGTGGGGCCTCGAGCAGCAGCGAGCGGCGCGAACACGCCGGGTGGAAACACTCCTTTGCCGTCTTCGAGGCGGCCTTGGCGAGTTTGTCGCCGAACGCAAGCGCCGCGCCGAGCCCGCTGCCAAACACAAACACGCGCGCCAAGTCGTCCTCTCGGATCGCCGCCTGCGCAGGGCCGTTCACGCCGCTGCCACCGCCGCATCCACTCTTCTCCGCGTACAGAATCGCAACCGTGTGGCCCGCGCGCAAGTCCGTCCAGGCAAACGTCGACGGGCTGTACCGCGACCGCGACTCGACGACCGCGGTCTCGTTGGCCCTCGTGACCACCGAGATGCGCGGCCGGTCGACAAACGACACCGCCGTGATTTCTGCCATCAAGCACCAGTGTCGCAACCGCTGCAAATCCTCGCCCAGGTACACGCCATCTGGCTCGCCGTGAACAGGAAGGCTGGCAAGTGTGGGAAACGCGAGGGTGTTTGCTGCAAAGTATGCCATTGTGTTTGAGTTTCTTTTGGAATAATTATCCACAGTGATCATCGGGATCTTTGCATCCGGATAAATTCAAAAGGTAAAATAAAATTTTGGGGTGAAAATTTTTAGAACCAAGCAACAGGTTGTATTTGCATTTTTATTTCTGGCATTTCAGTTAATCAAGCAATGATTTATATCATCCATATTTTCGGATAAAGGAATGCAAATATTTTGGCTTTGTTAGCAGAAGACAAGAATAAACACAAAAACAGCCAACAACTATCCAGTAAACTAATCTAATTATACGCATACTCAAAGCAATTACAATAATCTGGGTCACATTGATGATGCCGGCGAGACTCTAAAACAGCCCCAGAAACTTTCCCGTTCGCCGGTCCCCAATGGAAACTCGAATAGCCCGAAAACGTCGAATCAATAAGCTCGAGCAACCACTGCACAGCCACAGCTTGCCTATCGCTGTTGTGGCCGTTACTATTGAACGCTAAGGCAGATGATTGCTTGAGGTTTGACAGCGAGTTGTTAAAGACAAAGACTTTGTTAAGATCAGCAACCCAGACGCCTGACCGGCCGTCATTGAGAGTTGTGCGTTGGGCATAGAGGATGGCTAAAGTTGCGCCGGGCTGTAAGTCCGTCCATGCAAAAGTTTGTGGAGTCGCTGCAGAATTGAATTCGACGATTGCATTGTTGCTGTTGTTGTTGTCGTACGTGTTCGTGTTTATGAAGATGCAAACATTGGATGTGCTGCCGCTGAGGCTTTTAATGCTGCTGTTAGTGTTATTGTTGTTGTTGTGGATGGCAATTTCGGCCAGGAAACACCAGTGCCGAGCTGGACGCACAAAGCCTTCCTTCCGCACTTGCCAATATATGTTTGCGGCCGGATCAAGCAGCGAGCGGTCGTCTGGCAGATGGTCAAAGTCTGGAAAGCCAAGGCGGTCGCCAAAGCCAAACCCAGTGTCAGTGCCAGAAGAATCAAAGCCGGAATGACGGCCCGCGAATAATACAACTCGCCGTTTGGTTTCGGATTCTGCCCTGTCCATCATCAGCATTTCTGCTCGGTCATCGGTCTCCATCTCTGCATCTAATTGCATCTCAAAATCTGTCTCGTTGATGTTTTCAGTCTCGCCTCCGCGTCCCCGCTTCAATGATGTTGGAATGCTTGGCTGTCTGTACATCATTTGGCTTCGACAAAAATTGAAGTCAATAAATAAAAAAATCAATAAAAAAAATCAATAAAAAAAATTTAAAAAAATGAGCCAACAGACAATCGAGCTGGCAGATGCCGTTGACAACTCAGATGACGTGCAAATGCTCACTGAGATGCACCAGTTGCTTGCTGTCCAGCGCCAACACTTGAAAGTTAGAGAAGCCCACATGGATATGATGAAAGACGCGATCAAAGATCTCGAACAGTTTTGTTTTATTTCGATTGATTGATTATAAAACAGTTTTTCTTTTTAATAAGAAAAAAGAGTTGGCCGTTTTTGCTTTAATCTCATGAAAAAAAATTAAAACAGAAAACGCGATGAACTTGATGATTTGAGATTAAAAGTTTCACACGCCATCGAAAGGTAAAAATGATAATAAATAATAATAAAAGCTCCTCATCATATTAATATATTTTATTTTGTTCTGATCGAACCCCCTTAGAAATGACATTAATGAAGTCAACGACCTTCACGAACGCGTTTCAATCCTCCAATCCTCGCAATCAAGATATGAAGAAATGCTTCAAACATCTGAAGAATTTGCGCAATTCCAACAAGAAGAATTAGACGACGAATACAACGAAGCAGAGGAAGAAGAAAACAACAAAAACAACAAAGCATCAATTTCCCAATCAACAGCATCTCTAACAACCTTCATTGAAAAAAACCTGTCTTCTCTCATGCAAGAAATCCTCGCGATAGACCCGTCGACGGAATCGTCAACGGAAGCATCGGACGCCGTCAAAGAGGGTCGTGACGCTGTACTGGCGCAGGTTCTCGGCATGCAGAAGATGCTTGATTCGGAATTCCTGGGACCGGCGACCGCGGAGTTTGATGATTTGGATCGTCGGCAGATGCAACTCGACGAGTTTCGCAGACGGTTGGAGGTTGTCGAGGGCAGTCATGGCGGTGTTCGTCGCGGTTCAGGAGACATTGGTTGTTGTGGAAAGAAAGAATTGGAGTGAATAGCGGGGGGAAAAAATAAATACGGTGAAAACAGTCTGGTATTAAACCATCAAAATCCATCACAAATTGTCGAATGATTTTTTATAAAAGGAAAAAAAAAAATTCCTGAAATAAGCTCAACTATTCTCATTCTGCCATGAATAACAACAAACAGAAACAAATAGCTGAAACAGCGATAATGACGCCTCTCTTAATCGACCAAACCGAGCAAAGCACTTCAGCAAGTGCGCAGTTGTCGCATAGGCGATGGAAAAACTGTTTACTACTCAAATCTGCTTTAACTAGCTGTTACAAATGAAATGAAATTGAAAAACAGACCCCACAATGGCTTTAGACTGTGAGTTATCATTTTGTAATTTAATTTTTATTATATTTTTCCAACTGTAGCCTTTCTCGGTGACCCAGGACTCAAAACCATTTGCAAATGCTTTCACTTCCTCAAGAATAAGTTAACTGGTTCATGCTGTTGATATTGCTTTCATATGCTACAAGCTGATTTTGTCTTTGTGATGGTTTGTGAAATGATACCACTAATTTTCTGCTGTCCATATCCTGGCACCATGAGGTTTTTCATAGTATCTAGTGACTAAGTAGGTAAAGTTTGTATGTCCAATTGGGTAATGGCAGAGGCCTTTATTTATAGGAAAAAACTTGTTTCTCATTATCTTCAAATTCTGCAAGCCCATGTGACTTGCATGGATCTAATCCTGCAGCTTCAGGTGAAATTTTATACTT
Organism: Physocladia obscura; assembly: GCA_027596945.1. Classification (NCBI taxonomy): domain Eukaryota; kingdom Fungi; phylum Chytridiomycota; class Chytridiomycetes; order Chytridiales; family Chytriomycetaceae; genus Physocladia; species Physocladia obscura. The sequence continues at coordinate 3,674 of JADGJH010001196.1, forward strand.
ATTGGCAACAGTTTAGGGCACCTCATTAACAAATTGGTTGTTTTCGAGGGCATTTGTTGTGATATTTTTATCAATATACAAATCCATTATCCCACCATGCACCTGTTCATAAAGAAATGAAACAGGCTGAAATAAACAATATTTGGCCAGAAAATGTAATACGCAACACAGAAGAAGTTGCAGAAGCTGATGACACACTATGAAAAATTCATCCTCAAGTGACAACTGTTGGAATATATCTTAGGCAGATAATATTGGAACTATTTACTCGTTTCTTTAAGGTTTCATATATATATATTTTTATTAAAACGTTGAACTCCTGTTTTCTTTTTACGTGTTTTTATCATTCATATTCGTTTGCTACCAAGTGTACCAGCAGCTCTTCTAATAAAGGATTGCCGGTTGAGCATTGTCTTCCCTGAAATGCAAGTATAGGCTCAGAGGATGGCGGAAAAAAAAAGGTAACAGCTCTCACCAACAGCGTTATACCCGCTTCTTTCTCCTCCTTGCCTGTCAAAGATGCTTGCACTACTTTTCGTAGGTCCATTATGCATTGACGCAATTGGTCCTGAACGCCTCATCGACCCAAGGTTACCAGTCGCCATCGATGCCGGCCTCCCACTATGTTGTATTTGTTGCATTTGCTGTTGTTGCTTTATTTGTTTTTGTCGCTGAAACGTCTCAGCATCATCAAATGCATAGTTTACATCCAACTTCTGATGCTGATGGTGCCGTTTTCGCGCTGCACCATCAGCAGCAGCATCTGTCATTCTTGGAGTAGATTGTCGCATATATTGTGGCATAATTCGATTCGATTGTTTCGACGGACTAGACGCGTATTTTGGAGAAGCGAACGCACCACTCGCAGTTTCGGGTCGAGCACGCTGAAAATAATTTTCAAAAATTTTAAAAGCGACAAAGAATAGTGTTGCAGTTGATTTGGTTCATACTTCATTGAGTTTTATTCACTCTTTTAAAACCTGTTCTTTAGTTATTATTTACCTGAAATTGACGTGTTGGAGAAAAAGCCAAAGAACCAGCAACATCAATAGATGTCATTGAGTTTGAAGCATATTCAGTCAGTGATAATGAAGATGATACCCGTTCAAAAGATTGGTTCGCTTGCATCGACGAATTTGAATTAGCGCTGCTGACATGCTGCTGTTGCTGTTGTTGCTGTTGTTGGTGATTGCGGGTTTGAGGTTGAAGACTGAGACGAGATGGCGACAATGGAGTGTGAAGAACTTGGCTTTTTTGTTGCTGTGGTTGAGTTGGCGATAATATAACTGAAGTTTGTTGGGGCCGGGATGATTGATGTCGATATTGTTGCTGATATTGTAATGAGGGTTGCTGCATCTGCTGATTGTTTTGTGGCTGAAAGTTGAAGAGGGGTTGTTGTGTCGCTTGGCGCGACTGTTGCAATTGCGCATTTGGCGCGGGGGTACTGCTTAACCGAGCCTGTTGTTTATTGTTCGTAAGTTGTTGTTTTAGCTCTTTAACATCCTGTTTTGACGCTGCTAATTCTTCTTGAAGGTTTTTAATTCGGAAATTTTGAGATCGCGAATTTCTACATCGAAAAGAATTAAAATTAATTAAAATTAAAAATTAAATAGCAGAATCTTAACTCAGCATGGGATTTGATTGCAGCTTTCATTTGAGCAATTTGAGAATTGCTTGAATGTTTGAGAAATTTGATGAGCGAAGTCGCGTTCCCATATTGAAATTTCGCAACTTCTAGAGCGTTTTCCAAAGCTACAATAAAGGGGGAAATTATAAGCTTGATGTCATCTGGCATGGCAGTAGGGTCGATGCGGACAAGTGCACAAGTAGTCTGGCATATTGGGCATTGTGCGGCAGGGATTGCTGCTGGGTATGGTGGTTCGTTGAGCTGATTATGATTGTCGCGAGTGTTGGTAAGCCCGAGACAAACTGTGCATATCACGTGGCTGCACTGCGCCACATAAACACTGCGGTTACTTTGATTGTCCGAAAGTAAATCGTGCGGTGCGTCAATGTTGAGGTTGACACCATGAGTGCTGAATCCGCATCTGTGTTTTTTATTGTGTTTAATCTTTCTTTCTTTTGGTTCGATTGGTTTAGTTTTTGGTTTATTTGTTTTGTTTATGTTGTATGTTCGTTTGTTTAGTTTGTTCTCTCCGCACAATTTTTCGCTGAGATTCTTCACTCAGAATACCGATTGCAATGCAGATACTGTAGTTGGATGTCGGCGGCGTCTGGGCCTGGTGGGGCGTTCATTGGTGGGAATTCCCTGTTCTTGTTCTTGTTTCTGCTCAAAAGTCCGAACCTGCAATTTTGTCGAAAGGCATTGCGAGCAATTCTCCAATAATTGTAATAACTGGTGTACAATACTTTAATTTCCCCCACTTTTTTTTTTTCGCCATCCCATTGCAGGGCTCATTTGCATTGAGCTGAACTGGTATCCTAATGATTGCCAGGTTTCAGCGTAGAGGCGGAAAAAGAGGCAAAATTCTATTAGGTTCAAAGTGATTTTGTTGACGCTATGCAGTGTAGTGGGTAGGTTGGCAAACGGGAAATGGAACGAATGGGCTTGACGATTTGTTTGATCTCCATTTTGTTCCGTTTGCCGTTTTGTTTTGTTCAGAAACAATCTCACTCACAATACGTACGATTCTGGGCCTCTCGTTGTGGGCCGCTTTCTGCTGCGGAGACATTGAAAACGACGCCGTCATTCGCTTTCCAATGGGTGCCTCTTCCTCCCGGCACAACCATGATTCCCATGACGGTTTCACTTTTTAAATACTTCATTCCCGATTTGCAATCCCGAAAACACTCATTCAAACCCAATAACCATCCATAGTTAATATATCTGACTTTGACATTGGCGCCGCAATTGGCCGGGGCTCGTTCGGTAAAGTGAGAATCGTCAAGCACAAGCGTTCGAAAATCAAATATGCTGCCAAGTACATGAATAAGGCCGAAATAATAAGGCGAAAAAGCGCCTTCAATGTGTTATGCGAACGTAAACTCATGGAACAAATCAACCATCCATTCATTGTGTATGTATATTGCGTTTTCCTTTTTATTCACCTGCAGGATGTGTTTGGCACACTTAATTTTTTCTCTCCACCAATGAAGCCATTTTTGCTGATACAGTTCATTTATTGATCGCACAGGAATATGCGATACGCCTTCCAAGACGACGAGAATTTGTTGATGGTGTTTGACTTAAAACTCGGGGGCGATCTTCGGTTTCATCTATCATATAAGGGTTTGTTCACCGAAGACCGCACTCGATTTTATGTCGCTCAAGTCTCGTCCGCATTAAACTATTTGCATAATGCTAGTATTGCACATAGAGATGTAAAGCCTGATAATAGTTGAGTTTCTGTTTTTGGGGATGCCAAGGTGTTCTGAAAAAAAATTTGTTCCATCCTAAAAAATTTGCAAAAGTTTTACTGGATGAAAACGGAAATGCATCTCTTACCGATTTTAACGTTGCACGCCATTATACCATCGAATCTCCAATGACTTCACGTGCAGGAACAGCAAGATACATGGGTAAACCACCAAAGAAAAAAAAAAAAAAAAACCTGGAAACAAAAAATAGTTACGTTTTTTTTAAAATTAAAAAAAATTTTTTTTTGAATAGCCCCCGAAGTGGTTCGAAAGTCTGAATACAATTACGACATCGACTGGTGGAGTCTCGGAATTTCCACATTCGAAATGATGTACGGGCACACGCCGTTTCAATCAAAAGACAAGACAATTCTTGACATCCAGATTTTGAATGGCCCTATTGTTTTTCCGCTAGAAGATACTGCGAAAAGGATACCTTTTCTTTCCAAGGACGCACATGACTTTATTCTCGGCTTGCTCTCGCGTATACCTACTGAACGGATTGGATCGCATGAGATGGGAGGGTACTCACAATTTCAGAAACACGCATGGTTCGAAGGTTTGGATTGGAATCTACTGGAAAAGCGTGAACTTGTTGCTCCTTTTATTCCAGATGTAAGCAACTAACTGAAAACGAAATCACAGAGAGACATACAATAATTGCTTTGTCTTTAAAAAAAAATAAAAATTTAAGGTTGAAAAGCAATCATACCATGACCCACGATACAACCTCGAAGAATTCTTTACTGGCCGCACCGATCTATCCAGTAAACCAGTAGTAAATGGCGGTTCACTAGCTTCCCGCCGCCGCCGAGACCACAGCCGACCACCATACCCTCCTCCACCAGCAGAAACAAAGAGCGCCGACAACAGTACCCCTCACACTATTCGCCATCACCATCACCATCTACCGCCACCTCCAATTCTGCCACCATCAATAGCACCACCAGTGGCGCCACCCGATTTCCAGCAACTACGCAAAATGTATCTCGAGGGGATGGAGAAGACGCGTGGGTCATCCAGCACACCAGCGTCAGTTAACAATTCAGTTGCGACAGCTGTTGCCGCCGATGAGTCTGGCGCTATTGGTGGTGGTAGTGGTACCGCTGGCGGTGCAACTGCAAGAAGAAATGGAAACAAAAGCAGTGATGCAGCAACTCGGAAAATTTCATCATATCATTTGATTTTCGATGATCGGGTTGGGTTGGTGAGGCAGTCGCATGAAGAGCCACGAATGATGACGGAGCAAGAAGAATTCCAGTTGCATTTGCTTGAGACTGAATTTCGGGTGTATATGACTTGAATACAACTCATTGTCAAAAAAAAAAAAAAAAAGTGATAAAAGGAAAAGAAGAAATATATATACAGTACAATGTGTAGAAGTTTTATTTTTATTTTTGCTGATATCAGATTCAGTTGCAATTGATGAAACCTGACAAGACTGGCGTTGACAGAACTCAAGTACAAGCTATGAGCATGTAAGTGATGGTTGTGTTAAGTAGTAAAAGATACAGAAAAAGAGAAAAAATATTCTCCGACTCTTCCACTAATTCCCTCTTTTACATACATTGATACAAGCACGTCGCAATTTGATCAATGACTTATTGCAGCAGTTTCAATGTGTGAATTACAAGAGTTTTATAATAAACACAACATCGAATTTTTATCCAGAGAGTGAGAAGGGAAGAGAAGGAAATAAAAAACAAAATAAAAACAACAATGCTAAGTGATAACATGGCATGTTGCCCATTCCATATTTCCGCCGAAAACGCCTTCTATTATCGGAATTTTTGCCTCTTTGGCTTTAAGAAGATTTTGTTGACATTTCTTTATTGTGGGCGTTTGCGAGTGTTATAAGAGGAGTGTGCACTGTTGCAGGTATGGGTGTATCGGCTGCAGTTGATGGAAAGTATGAATTTTCTGGATCTGCTGATGTAAACTCTGACAGTTCTGCATCCACGACTATCCGCTGACCATTTTTAAGCACATGCGTAACCTTGATTGTTTGCGGTTTCTTTTTAGCAAGATTTGTATAATTAGTCTTGGCAGCATTGGCGAGGTCTGCAAGGTTGCCCATGCCACAACAACTGCCAGTCTCTTTTGCATCTTTACCGAGCTTCTTTTCAGCTGCAACCATCCGTTTCATAACAACTTCATCTAACCCGACACGACCCCTCCATTTTTTCCAAAACACGACGCCACAGCGTCCACAATAGCACGCGCATCCAGTGCAGCCGTCTCACCACCTTATGCAAGATTTCCATACCAATCGCCACGCGGATACACAATTAAATTCGCAGCTCAAGTGCGACCTCCAACATACGACTACTCATGCAAAACAACATCTTTAGGCGGCCCAAAAACATCGGCAAGTGCAGAAATAAGACGGTGACCCATCGCACTGCATTGAACGTCGCGTGACGCGTGTGTATGTACGAGAAGGTGTGTCTTAGCGCACGTGTCAACGGCAATACCAGATGAAGCAACTAATGCATTAAAAACACGGAGCCGCGCTTCGACAAGATTTTTTACGAGAACATCAAACGATTGGGTCCAAATTTTTGAAGTATAGCATATCGGGAAACACGTGCAAGTTCGGAATCTAAATAGTGCGGATTTCGACGATAGCAATGATGATGGGGCTGGTGATGGTTGTGGTGATGACGTTGTTCGTGATGCTGTGATTTTGAGATTGGATAAGATTACTGTGGCATTGGTCCGCATCGATTTTTTTTGCCACTCTAATTGAATCGTGTGGTCGGAGATAATACGAGTAAATGATAAATGCATCCGAATTCGGATAGTTCGATTGGTTTTGGCTGGAATTGTGTTCGTTGTCAACACTGATGGCGCTATAAATCACGCGTGTGTTGGAAATTGCAATCCATCTGATTTCAAAATAGAAAAAACGAAAAATCATACCCTTTTAATTTTAGTTCAAACCAAAGCTAATTTACAAAGAAGAATAGAAATAGTTTTATTAGACCAGAAGGAGATCAAATTAGAGAGGATGTTATTTTTTTTACAGGAAAATATTGTGAGAAGAAATAGTCAAGTTTATTAATTATTTCCAAAAGATAAAAATAAAGCATTATCAAAAAGTAGTAGCCAAGAAAGAAGTTATATAGTTATGGATATATAAAGGAAGAAACTATTAGCAGCGTAAAGTAGTAATTATTCACGGAAGTATTGACTTTGGAGAATAAACAGGTGAGGTCGATCCTTGAAGCATCAAATCTGGAGTAGCTGGAGCATCGGAAAACTCTGCAGATTCTCCATTGGAAGATGTCAAAGAAGGGCTTCTTAATAAACGTATCTGGGATTGATTCTGGGGGTATTCGGTAGCAGAGTAGTTGCAAGGACTTGCACTGCTGGGTTGCGGCAAACGATATGGTGAGTAACCGTATTTTTTTGGAGACATTGACGCAAGGCGGCTGGCAGTGCGTTGAATAACAGTTTTCTGGGTATATTCAGCAAGGATAGCAACTTCGGAAAGCATGGCAAGGGCATTAGTGGAGGAGAACTCAGGAATTTGCTGCCCTTGGTGCACTTTGATTGGGGCTGAGGGCAGTGAGACCGGCGACATGTGTGGCTGCGGGTATCTCTGGTCGACGGGATCGGTCAAGATGAGTCTGAGGAATGGCGGAATGGGTTGCTGTAATTGTTTATTGGAGCGAATCGGCGGAATGGGGACTTTCGTTTGCGAAAACTGCGGAAGATTGCCAAGCATTGTGGAATTTTGGCCCGCCACCAACATGTTCGAATTGTGCGAATTCAGAGCGGCGTTTTGTTTGTCACCAACTTCAGCGCCACGACGACGGTACGGCCCGCGTGTAACGCCCGTCTGCCGCGCCTTCCGCTGCGAATCGACGCACGTGTCGCTGGTTCCGCGTGTGACGCTGATTACATTACTTTCGTTTAGTTTCCCGACCGCAAACTGTGCTTGTTAAGTAAGTCACTCACCAGCGCATACAAGGTCGTTCGTTTCCGCACTTTTTACATGCCTTTTTGCAGTGTGCTGTGTGTTGAGTTGTTGAGCCAAATTGCCCCCAGTGCTGTAATCAACCAATCGTTTACTTACTACATGCGTTCTTCGCTTGTCTGCGTCCAGCTACTGCGCGTTCTTGCTGCATAATGTATTTTTTTTTCTGGGTGATTTTATTTTCCTATTGGCGCTTCGCCGATTCCGTTCTTTTTTATGTGCGCTTTCGGCTCCCTTTCGTTTTTGAGGCTTGGTTTTTTTTTTTTGGTCGAAAATTTTTTTTGCCTTTTTCAACTCCGATTTTCAACTTCCGAATCAGTTGTGGGTCAGGTTTCATAC
>JADGJH010001197.1:0-11362 GCA_027596945.1 Physocladia obscura
TGTTTATTTGTGAATAATAAACAAAACTGTGAAAGTTATATTACTATGTCTGGAGAATAAACTTATCATTTCTTTATATGTATTGGAATAAAATGATGTTAGGGTATATTTTGGGTTTTATCTCATGCACTCCACCAACAGAGTAATGCAGATATCAACAATTTTCAGTAAAATGAAATATATAACTTTCACAGATTTTTTCTCCAAATAAGAATGGTTTTTGATATATATGTGATATGTATATAGGAAATGAGTACAATTTTCATTTGATTTTAGATCCATAAGTTGGACTCCTGGATACATATATAAATTTGGAAAATAGAATTCAAACTTATGGTAGAATATGTAATTGGAAGGATTATGTACTTAGAATCATCTGCAACACATCTTGAGGGGAGGTGTTAACATGCAAAAGATCCAAGCTGTATTGAAAGATGAATTCACTCTTTATTGAAAGAAATTATTCAATTTGCTTAAAAAGTAAAGAACAAAAGTGGACTTGCTGTTTCTGTCACTAAGCAGAAGCTTTTGTATTAATACAAGAAAGTTTTGTATGGGGAGGAAAATGTAAGATTTATTTAAAGACTGTTTTTGGAATTTTTGTGATTGAGAATTTTTGAACAATGAAAATCTAGAATCAAAAAAACAAGAATTCTTGCTAAAAATCCTTACCATACACAATCGTAAATCGAGATTGCAACACCTGTGAAACTGAATATAATTCCCATTAAACATACTCCAATGTGTAATTTACAAATCTTCAGTGACATATTTGTATGGGTTGTACTGGTTGAATGAACAGAATTCCAATTCATTAATGTAGTTGAAAAGAATAGAATCAATCATAACCAAACTTGAGAAACACACACAGTCTACTCTAACAACTGAACCAACAAACAATATCCAAATTTTCAGAAAATACTATTATGAGCATTTTTTCATAATGTTTGGGATCAATTATCACCAAAATTAGATCAAGTTATTGAAATTTATAATTCCTTTTATATCAATAAACATATATAACTAGCACAACTAATCCACTTAGAGTAGGGAACACTTGTTGATCTCCCAATCATTTGAATCCAGTATTCACATTGGTTGCAAATTGGAAAAGCTTGCTATTTCTTTTGAATCTTGAGCCATCACATTTTAGCACCAAACAAACAAACAAAAGAAAGACAAAATGGATTGCCAACACCCAACATATTGGAAAAGGTGGAAAACAGATGGAAAGAAGGAATCACAGTTGATGCTTGGGCTCAAGCAAGTGATATGGGAGGCTTTGTTTACAGAGTCTTGAACACAGACAACTTTTCCAATGTGCATTGAGACAGAGACATTTAGCCCAGTGACATTCAAGCAACCAACACTCCCAGAGCCCACATGTTTTGTTACTGGAGGTCAGGATAAAGGCATTTTGTCTTTTTCATTTATCCCAGTTTTGAAAGTCTTCCAATGAAAAAAATAGCATGAATTTAACAAAATACCTGATCAGACATTGTACACCAAATTCACTATCATCATATATGTGTATGTTAATTTGTCATACGCAATTTTCATCAACTGAAACGTAGTTAGTGGAAGTCATAATTCAATTCATTGGTTCTTGCACTAAGAATGCTACATTATGCATAATAAACAAACAAATATATAAGGGCAATTGTTGATGATAAGGCCAATTGATTTGTAGCCTCCTCTGACTGATGTTGGTGCAATTTTGAGCACCCAAGCAAAGATGTATGTAATTCAGATACGCCCCACGCAGCCTATTAAATTCGCCGTCGGCTACAAGCAGGGCACCGTCAGCACAGCAAAACATGACTTTTGCGCCGGTGTCAATGGCGGGACTTTCCCACAAGGACCTCCCGCCGTTAAAGCTGCTAAAGCAGTCAAGGCTATCTAAGCCGCGCTACAAACAAAGCTGTGCCGTCAATATCGCGTCAGAACGCAAGCGCATCAGTGGGAAGGCGTCCGAATCTTGGCACGCACCGGCAGTACACAGGGTAATTTTGTTTGTTTGTGTTTGCATTGTATTTGCTGGCAATGTATGCCTGCTCAGTGGTAGGCACATTCGCTTAAAGTCGAAAAATGGAAGAGACACAAGGAATAGCTTGGATCTTTATTTCAACATTTCATTTTTGGAGATTTCAAAAAAAGTTCAAATTTCCAATGCGTATGGTTCGTAATTAACTGACAACATCCACGCGCAACGTAGAATATTCGTAAATAACAAACAAACAAACTGCAGCCACCGGCTTCAATGCCAGCTCAAGCGCAGACAAAACCAACCGGACGGTCCGCACAATCAAACAATGCAAGCCCGAATATGGAACCCCATACTCTTGCCGATTTAAACAAACTTAGTGCAAATGCAATTAATATGGTTCCTTCGCAACACTCGGTCCGTCGTTGGTGCTCGAGCGCAGAAACGCTTTTCGACAAGGTGATATATTATCTCTTTTATTATATTGATTTCTGACCATCTCCCGCGCATCGCGACTGTTGTTTCAATTCTTTTCAATATATCAATAGGCCCAAGAAGCGAAGTTGGCGGAAGACCTAGATCAGCATTATATTTTATTGATGCGTGGTGTCAGGTAAGAAAAAAAGTGTCAGAAACATTCCGTCTACCCATTGCCTAGCCAGTCTACTTTGACAACAAAAAAAGAAAAAGGATTTTATGCAGTTCGATGCGATATAATTTCAGCTGGATGATGTATTGTTCAGTTTTAGACTTCGAAAACAAAACAAAGCGAAATCAAAGACACCTGCGCTGATTAAAATGATTTTGAAATCCATGAAATAACATTCCTCCTGTTGTTCTTTTCTCAGCATTGCAGTCGAAATTATTCCAAAGCATTTGGATTTTAACAAAAATGAACCTTGTTATCGCGAACTACGAAAGGTCTCTTTTTTTTTTTTTTTTTTTTAATTGACTATTTTATTTTCATACGGCACAGAGACTTGATGCGTGTTTCAATGAGCTCGAAGAACTTAAAACTCGAATCAACACACGTCATGCCGATTGGTTCGCTGCCCATGCGTCTGCAGTATCGCCGCCAGGATTGCAGCAACAGCAGTCAAATGGAATTCTTACACCAACATCTGCACCATTTCGCACAAGTCTTGCATCGAAAGAACCTGCGAATAATAACCTGTCTACCATAAATTACACATCGAAATCTTCTGGTGCGAACTCGAATAATGCAATCATCACCAACACCGCCGCAAACGCTCAGCAGGCTGCCGTTGACAATCTAATTGCAGCAAGACTAAAAGCTTTGCAACCTGGGTCCTCGGTAGCTTCCTCACAAATTTCACAACCTCGCGTAACAGTTAATGGTGGAAGTAATAGTTTCGGCGCAAACTCTGCTAAGCAACAATCGTTTGCTGCAACAACAGATAACAAACAATTTGTAAGTAATAGTGCACTTCCTCCTGCGCAAATCAAACCATCGTTATCGCAAACGTCTATTTCGAGTCTTGATCAACAACATCAACGCGTACCTTCCCCTGCATCAATTAATGTTGCAAACACTCGAAACACTAATCTTGGTACACCAATGCCTCCTCAGCTATCACGCAACTCTTCGAACGGAAGCAATGCGTCGAGTGGTGGAACTATTCCATTGGCGGATAAAAAAATGTCAGCATCGGATTTACATGCGGGGCTCTCGTCACTTGCACAGTCCAAAACAAGCACAAAAGTCCTGATTTTGGATGTCAGACCCATGGAAGATTATATTCAAGGGCACCTGCGATGGCCAGATGGTGGCGTCAGTAGTTCTAATGGAAAGGATTTGGTTTCTGGATTGGTTCATATTGAACCAGATTGGATTCATGCTGGGTATGTTTATATATATATATATGTGTGTGTGTGTGTAGCTGAAGATGTCAATTCAATAGGATTGATACAGATCAAATTATTTATTCTCTTCGGGGATTTTCAACTGCGGATGACCCGCGTATTATGCTGTTTGATTATCGCGCCATGTTTGATCTCATTGTAGTGTATGATGCTTTCTCAACATCAGTCCACTCATCTTCTGTGCTTGTGAATTTAATCTCCGCGTTGTATATGCCTGATAAAAACGGTGGCAAGAAATTAAGCCAACAACCCGTTGTTCTTGACGGAGGATTTTCTGGATGGACAGAATACTGCCGAAAGAAAGGAGGCAGTCATATTGCGAATTTTATTGAAATTGGTGATGGACGAGGAGGTGGAGGACCTCAAATGACTTCGATTGAACAAGCTTCACCTTTACCTTCAAATGGAGCAAGTCCAGCATTACGAAATCATGCCCCTGGACAGTATGCTTTAGACCAGGCACAGTTTCAGCATCAGCAGCAACAGTTAATGTACGGAAACCAATATGGACAATATTCTCAACAAGCGCAACTAGCCCGATATGGTCAACAACCGGCTGTTAGTGGATCAATTGGCGTGAATATGTACAATTATGACCCGAATAAAGTTGGAGGAGGGTACTTGAATCCGACAGCTTTCGACAATCCATTTTTAGGTATGGGTGCTGGAGTTGTTCCGACATATCCTCGTTTGACTGGACAAACGCAATCACCATCTTTTTCGAAACAATCTTCGTTTTCGGCGGGTCCTGTAGAATATCCTTCACTGTCGCAATTTAAACAACAGCAATCTCCACCAATGATTCCAAAGAAACCTATTTCTGTGAATTTGCAACAGTCGCAACCGTTACAGCAACAATTTTCTGGTCTCAATTTAACTTCTACTCCACAAATTCAACAACAACTTGAAGTCAATCAAATCTCAAATATTGTTCCGCCACAATCGCAACAGCCTCAATACGTGGCACCGCCAAAGCTCCAGCAGTTACCACCACCAACAGTACCGACAAAACCAACGGCACAGCCAGAATTCAGAAAACCGCCTCCACCAATACCCGCAAAACCGAGGCTCAGCATCACCAGTGTTGAGCTGACACAACAAAGTCCAGCTTATTCGAATCCAAGCGAGTTCATCCCTATTTCGCAACTTGGAAACTCGATCGGAGTGGTGGGGCTTAAGAATCTGGGAAATTCGTGCTATATGAATAGTACCCTGCAATGTCTTAGTGGAACTGTCCCGCTTGCACGATACTTTTTGGGTGGAAACTATCGACGCGGTATAAATCGTAGCAATCCAATGGGGACAAAAGGTGCTCTTGTGGAAGAGTTTTCACAGGTTATTAAAAGCATGTGGAGTGGCCAAGAAAGTATCGTGACGCCATCGCAGTTGAAAGTAAGTTACAAGTATTTTACTTTTTTGTTTGTTAAAAATATATTATAAAAAAATATTCATAGGAAAAAATCGGCGAGTTCAACGAACAGTTCAAGGGTAGTGAACAACATGATTCACAAGAGTTTTTATCGTTTTTATTGGATTCGGTGCATGAAGATTTGAATATTGCACGTGGCGCCAAGGCAAAGCAAATTGATACTGCAGGAGAGCAAGATGAGAGCATTTCAGATGACGTGCGTTTGTTTTTTTTCCTTCTATTTTTCTCCTTATATGACTCACTGTTTTATCTATTTTATTTTTTTTCACCAGATTCGATTGCAAATGGCATGGAATAATTATCGAGCGACAAATTGGTCTATTATTGTGGACCTATTCCAGGGACAATATAAATCCAAACTGCAGTGCCTTACTTGCAATCAAACATCAACAACTTTCAATCCGTTCATGTACCTCTCTGTTCCTATTCCCGATCATAATTCGGCAGGCGTAAAGGGAGGCCCTGTGTATCTCGACGAATGCATTGACAAGTTCGTTGAAGTTGAAATTCTTGATGGCGAAGATGCGTGGACATGCTCGCGATGCAAAACCAAACGTCGAACGCGCAAAACCATGACGATTGCAAAATTGCCACCGATTTTATTGATTCATTTGAAAAGATTTTATTACCAAGGGCCTTTCAAGAGCAAGTTGGAGACATATGTGGACTTTCCGCTCGCTAGCATGGATTTGGGCAAATATGTAGCATCGAGTCCCGGCCGACCAGAGAGTTTAGTTTATGATTTGTATGCTGTTTCGGTATGTTTTAATTTTCCGAAACTCTCAATTTAATGCTATTCTAATTATTCGTTTTAGAATCATACTGGAACCTTGACTGGTGGTCATTATACGGCTACTGTACATAACAGCTCGAAAAAGGCTTGGTATAACTTTAGTGATACACGAGTCGGAGTTTGTGATGTGAATCAATTGAAGGTGTGTTTTTTATTAAATATTTTTATCAATGTTATTTCTGTAACAAAAAACGTGTACAGTCAAATGCTGCGTATATTCTTTATTACGTGCGAAAATCGACGAACGGCGAGTCAATGACCAGTGTTGATTGGTGGAAGACGTGATATTTGAGTATTTTAATAAAAATGGTGGTGATACAAGAAGTCGGGTCGGATCCCGAAGATCAAAACTGAAACAAAAAAACAATAAAAATAAAAAGCGGCATGTTTACAAAACTGAAGACTTCACTTTCACAATCATCAATACGCAAAATGCGAACACTTTCAGATGGATCACTTCCAAGTCAAAGTCAGATTCACAGTCGTGGGCCGAGTGTTGCAGAGGAGCCAGAGCAAGAAGAAGTTTTCGTGAACGAATTTGTGTCGAAGCAGATTGCAACATCTCAGGACGGTCTTGTGCGAACAACAGACGTGGCGCGCGTGTTAATTTTGTGGGTTTAATGCAGGTTTATATCCGCAGCCCTCCACTCGTCTTATTCATACTATCTCAGGTATACTGGCGGTACTATTGGCATGAAAAACCACCACACGCAAGGATATACGCCAGCAAAAGGTTTTCTCACCGAAACAATGAAAAGCATGCGCCGTTTCAATGACCCTTTTGCTGTTCTTGCCGATCATTCACTCGATTCGACAGCTGCCAGCGTGTCGTGGGCCGAAACATCTCCCGGCACAATTCACTACCAGCCAGTTAACTTACCGTTACAATACCAATATCCTTCTTCATCCGAAGCCGCTTCTGCGGCTACTCTTGCGTCTCCTGTACGCGTCGAAATTGAAAAAGTTGCTGTCAACGGCAGTAATAGCGATGGACCTGCTGTTGTTATAAATGGAACTCCCGTTGTACGCTCGCGTTTGCCTGTTCTTGTTACTCCACGAAGCTTGTACGGAAAGCGCGTTAAATATTCAGTCCTTGAATATGATCCACTGATGGACTCGTCAAATATGACGATGAAAGACTGGGTTAAGATAGCAACCGATATTGAAGTCAATTATTACTTGTATGATTCTTTCTTGGTTATTCATGGTGCGTTTCGCGTTTTTCAGGCTGTCATTTTTGTAATTTTTTGGTTTTTAAATTTTTAAATTTTTTTCAATTCGAAGGCACGGATACAATGGCTTATACAGCAAGTGCGCTGAGTTTTATGCTTGAAAATCTTGGAAAAACTGTTATTATCACTGGTTCCCAGGTTCCTCTTTCTGAAGTTCGAAACGACGCTGTTGAAAATTTGCTTGGTGCGCTCACAATTGCTGGACATTTTGTGATTCCAGAAGTGAGCTTATTTTTTGCCCAAAAATTGTATCGCGGAAATAGGTCGTCAAAAGTGGATGCTTACGCGTTTTCAGCGTTTGATTCACCAAATATGAGGCCATTGGCTGAAGTTAGTATAAATATCGGTGAGAGAAAAGAGAAAAAAAAAAAAAAAAATTAATTAAAAAAAAAAAAAAAAAAAAAAAAATTGTATGAAAAAGAATAAAACTCGTAATATTATTTTTTCTGTTCGTCTTCTTTTGCGAATTTTACCAACTGCTGCACAATCCAGTTGACGCAATTGTTTATGCTGCGCCTACTTCTGGACTCGTGGCAAAAATACATTCTTTGCCAATCAATAACATTGTCTTGATTCAGTAATGTTTCTGCCTCCAAACCGGGGATACTTGAGCACCCTTCTTTTTGGCACTTTTGTTTCCACACTTGCTTTCCAAGCTCGCGCCAATCGCGATCCAAACTAATGAGCCGTATTAATGTGCTGTGAGAATCGCGAACAGTCGGCGAATCGCCTCGGTTAAAGTATTGTACTATTTGAAAACAAATATCCGCGTTCAAGATTCTAAGCCGAGCGAAAATTGGGTTTCCTGGTTGGACAACTGTAATATCATTATCATCCGCCTTGACTTAAAAAATTGAGTTGGCAAGTTCACTGTACACAGCCAAATCCTTGTCCGACGAAAAACGCACAAAACCACTACATCAAACTGATCTGCGTGTTTTTCAAGAAACACTTTTATTACCTTCAACGCAACCGTCGCTTCAAACCATGCATTCTCGTCACCAGTCGTAATTCGGGGGAACCTGATCGAATTGAGGTTCGCCACAATCGCTACCTGCAAACATGATTCATAGCACGACATCAACACGTCGAGGCCGGGAGGATTATTGTTGCTGTTGTTTGAATATACAAAGTGGATAATGTTGGACAGGTTGCAAGTATCTGATCGCGTGCGTATGCATTCGTCGATTTTGCCGGTGCTGATTTTGTCCCATTCCTTAATATCGCGGTCGTTGACGATTGCGTCGCGGATTGCTTTTTCGTGTGGTTGTTGGTTGATTCTGTTTCTTCGGTTTGCGATGCTTTTTGTGTGTATTTTCATGATATCGTCTTTACTACAAAAAAGGTTTTTTAATTTAAACTCATTTGTGTGTAAAATTAAATCAAGATGGTTTTGTACCAACCAAATTTGTATTTTGTCGCGCAAATTACAAAATTGCATTAATTTTTTTTGCCCAATGCGAGAGTGTTGTAACAGCCGTGACGGAAAACACGAGGAATTAGCTCTTTCAAGTGCTTAAACTTATTTCGATATGAGATTGTCTCTAAATCTACATTTAATAGATTTTTCCAATTATTTATATCTGTCTAATTTATTTAGCATTTCTGTTTACTTTGAAAGGGACACTAATGTGGATTAATACCTTTTTGATCCAACTGCTTCGTCGAATAAAACACAATCGGCCGATCAAACGAAGTCAATATCCACATGTTGTGTACATACGTCTCAAATGCTTGCTGCTGTAGCTGTTTGATCTGAAAAGGGTCAGGCATGCCAGGGATCCAGTTTGATATACCCGGTGTAATGGGGAAAATAGCATTCAGCCAAGCGGTGAGGTGCGATATAGACACATTTCGGGGTGACATTTCTCGGACAAGAAGTGCGGCGCATTTCGAGTGCAGTTGGAAAGCTGGCGTACCTTCTGGTTGATAAAAAGGGCAAAACGTGATACGCGCTGCGTCTGTTGGAGTGATACTCAGTGGCGCTTGTTCTTTTTTCTTCTCTGATTCAAAGTCGACTGGAAGACTGTCCCATTCACGATCTATTCGATTACTGTTGTCGTGACAGTTGCCGTAACATCCGACATTACCAATACGACTGAGTCGGTCGGTTTCGGATTCGAGTGCTAGTTGTTTATTTGCTTTATTTACCTGCGGTATTGTGCAGCACAAACCTCGTTGGCGGCCCACCAAATGTTTGCAGTTCGGGAATTGCGATTACCCCCGAGTGGTGTGTCATGCCCAGACCACATATCAAACAGTACCTGGATAAAAAAAAAAGGATAGACGAAATAAAAACGACATGTAAGTAACGAAAATGTGGGCATCAGACATATCCCACGCTCCCATTTTGTTGATTGCTGAAAAATCCTATTTCCACAATCAATTTTTGTTTCTGTTTCGGCTTGGTTTGCAATAATGCAGTCTCATCTGCCGGTATTTAAAAGGCAGCAAGCAACGGCAATTAACTCGACAATCACGCTGGATTCGGTTTCGGTTGGTGGACGCAAGCTTGATGAGTCCGCAGTTCCGACATCGCCGTCAGCCGACTCGGGAAGTACAATGCCACTAACAGCATCGGCAACTGCATCGAGCAGTAGTACTATTGCTAGTGCCAGTACTAGTGCAACTTCCTTGCCGACAGCGTTTGTCCGGCGTAAGTCAATCAAGACTTTGGTAACGGGAGCAACGGCAACTCCAACACCCCCGCAAACTCCGGCACACGCTCCTGTGTCGATGCGCACCAGGCAGCAGTCCATCTCGTCGTCGTCACTGTCGCTGCATTTATCGGCGGGCGCGAAGGGAGAGACGGGGTCGGTGTCGGGCGAGGCTGTCGGCGGTAATACAAAATATACAACGCATATTGTAAACACGCATGTTGAAACAAATACAAACACAAATATACAAATTCAGGCGGCTGGAACTCGTCAAAAATCATCCACGAGAAATTGCCGTCCGAGTCTCTTAAACGGTCAAAGTCGTACGCGTCAAGTCTCAAAAAGAACAGGGCGGGCAACGTGATCAACGGCAAGGACGACGACAGCAGCTCTGCAAACGGGAACTCTACCAGTAACGGTGCCGATGTCAACTATTCCAACTCCAACGGGCCTGAATTTGTCAATGGTCAGCACCGCACCACACGAGCTCTTGCTGCCAGAGTTACTGAGCTCGAAACGCTGCTCGACGCCGCTCACCAAGACTTGTCCAATGCTAACGCGCTCATCGAGTCCATCGAGTCCGACCACCGCTTTCACCTCGACGAACTCAAGCTGGACATGAAGGCATTGACCGAGGAGAAGGACACGTCCATTCTTACCGTCCAACGCGACCTTGGTGGTAAAATTGAATTTCTGGAGAGCCAAGTCCAAGACCTCCAGCTCAAGTCCAGTACCCAAATGTCCGAAATTGAGAAATTAATTGCAAAAAATGTCGCCGCTGTCCAGGCTTCGGCCGAGACTGAAATTGAAGTCGTTTCTCTCCGCTCGGAGCGTGAAGTATGGAAGAGCCAGGTCAAAGTTTTGCAGGCCGAGATTTTGAAGATGCAACTCGAGGCTCATAAAGTTGCCGAAAGAGAACTCGAATCGGAAGTCAAATACGAAGCGAACCTTGCCGAAGCCTCCAAGGAAATTGATGGCCTAAAGAAAGTTTTGGAATCTGAGAGGCTTAAACATGATAGTTACCTCAAAAATACTGAATCTAAATTTGTGGAAAAAGACGCAGCTGCGAATGATTTGATGAAAGAGATTACTTTGCTGGTGAGTTCTTTTTTATTTGGTTAAAGCCTTGCAATAAAGCTTTTTTTTTCTATCAACAGAACGAAACTCTTTCGACGGAAACAGCAACTATACTAACTCTTAAATCCACTGTTTCTGATCAAAACAGTCAAGTTTCTGCTCTGAATGCGAAACTATCTGATATCCAAAATATTCATGAATCTGACATCAAATCGCTGACTTTGAAGTTCGAAACCTCACTTTCGGAGAAAGAAGCCATCATAACCAATATTAACAATGATTATGCTCTTCAAGTAATTTTTCTAA
>JADGJH010001198.1:0-11362 GCA_027596945.1 Physocladia obscura
TTCTGCAGTCATTGATCTTGCCTGTTGATTAAAGTACTCTTTCACCAACACAGATAATCTAACCATATGCAGTGATTCTGATGCTTCTGGATTATTTCTGGGTGATTGACCCTCCATTGGTTGGCTTTGACTCATTGCGATGATTCAGGGCAAATAAATAAAAAACTCGCGTTTCCTTCATTTCAAATGGAAAAAACAATATTTGAAACAACAAAAAAAAAATGTCAGTTATTCGACGGCCGAACAACAGTGGAAAACCAGACCTGCAATCAAAAAGAAGAGAAAGTAGAGTTTTTCTTGAAGAATCTGGTGTACATGAAGAACTTGTATTTTCAGACACTGTTGCTTCAAGCACAGGAGAAGGTGCTACAACAACGGCAGCACCTACAAGACGATTTTCTTCACAAATTCGACGAGTATCATGCAATATTTTCTCACAAACACCTGACTCTACTACAATGCCTATTTTTGAACAGTTGCCGGTGGTGTCGCGGATTCCGCCACATAGTGCACCTGTTTTCACGCGTACTGGATACAGACTATCGCTTCCACTTGAAAAATCTAATTTATCATCCTCTCGTTGCCGACCGAAAACGGCAATTTCCGCTTCCACGCACCGGCCTTATCGAGTTGCGCCCGTTTCAGTATTGGGTGCCGTTAGCACAGAAAACTGCAAATCAAAACTTTATCCGCGGAAGCAAAGACGGATTGACGAAGTGAAAGCACTGGAAGAGAAGATTATTTGTCAACATGTACTATTGTTTGTTTGTTATATATTATTATTATTATTATTTTATATTTTATTTTATTTGTATATGTATGTTCAGTTAAATAAATAAAACCGACCGACAGATTCTTGATACAACCGGTCTGAATCCAATTCAAATTCAAGTACTCAACCAAACGTTAAAAGTTGGAGAACATCGTAGAACCGAATACAAAAAGTCATGCAGTGCAAATAAATGCTGGCCACCGCAATTAGAAACTTCGCCGTCCTTACTATCAATACAAAAAAAAAAATCTGCACAAGTTTGCTTTGGCCAAATATGTCCCAATGATGAAGATTATGGTATTTTTGCAGAAGAGTTCAAAAGAAGCGATGACGACGAAGAGTGTAGTAAATTTAATTACGATTTGCAGTCCTTTTCACATGAATTTGTTTTGACTCCGCCTAAAAATGAAATTTTGGAATTTCCACTTATCACACCAGTTGTTGCAATTGTCACCGACGATGTGGAAATTACTTTTTCGAAATCGGAATCCGAAGTTTCTATGAAATCCACACCACAAGCTGATGTAGAGTATAATTTAAATGATGGTAACAGTGATAAGAAATATGAAATGGCAGAACAAGATATTTTTGAGAAAACAAGTGTCACATCTCGTAGGACAAGGTATAAATATTTGGTTTGTGTTGAATTATGATTCTAATTCTACCAAAAGTGCCTTCTCATCAACATCTTCTGTTTCTTTTGCACGAAATAAGTTATTTGGTATCCAAGACGAAAAATCGGATGAAATTGGAAACAATTGTGTTGATTTTAAGAAAATTTATTCAAAAATTGTTGATCCACAGACAATTCGAGACTCTTTCTTGAATAATTTACCAAACATAATTTCCAACGAAGATGCAGTTGCTGAAACCGAAATGAAAATTGGTTAGGAAAAATTAAATAATAAAAATAATTTTATAATTTTATAACTATAATTATAAAAGTTTTACGAGACCTTCAGATTTGGGCAGAGCACAAATACACACCACTCTTTTCAAATACTCTTGATGAACCAAAACAGTTTTTACAATCATTTATTTCACCAGAGCCTGCGATGTCTCAACGGTCATCGCTTGTTGTATCGCCAAATAGTCTGAGCTCCAACCTAAAACTGTCACCAACTTTTAGACCTTCAACAGCAACAAAAAGCTTCCAGAGAAGCAAAACCTCTACATCTTGTGAAAATTTGCTGAATTCTAGTGCAGTCGCTGATGATATCAAATCCAGCCAAGAATTCGACGAACTTTTGCTACTTACGCCGTGGAAACCAAAAATTGAAGAGACAAAAGGAAATGAGGATGGAAAAGGTGTTCGCATTGAAGAGTATCTTCCCAAAACTCTTGTGAAGCGGTTGAAAGAAAACGGAGTTGTAACACCAGCAATAGTTGAGAAGTCGACTATTTCAAGGACAATTTCTGGTAAAGTTGAAGGTTGGTTAGTTATCTTATCTGCAATATATCAAATATATATGTAATTTTAATGATTGAATAGCCCAGCGGGTTAGATTCGCAGCAACAGAAATCGCAAAGATCAGAGGTTCGTATTTATTTTTAAAAACAACGAGTAAATAACAAACTGTGTAGCCGAATCAGCAAAGACAACAGAGTTTGCTCGAAAAATGCGAGGTAAACGGTGTAAATATGGTTCTACATGGTTTATGGGACCAGATAAATGGGAATCCTTGGTTAATGAGCAAGTCATTCAGGTTGGCCTACTGCCGAAGTTTTCACAATTTTTAACAAAAGTAAACAGGATAATCGAAAGTTAGAGCAAAAATGCGTACATAATTTGCTGGTGAATATAATATCAAAAAAGGAATAAACCCAACACAAAAGTGATTACTAGGAATGATTTCACAATGCGTGACCTAATGAAAATGATCCACCATAATATTTTCTTTTTTTAAACTCAAGACCCTTTTCCATATGACTTCTGGAAATAATTCCGTCACAGATACGCCAAGAAACAGCTTGCTTATTTTGTTAGTTTAAATCTTCTATTTGCATTTTAACCAATTGACGTGGTGCAATAAAGTCCTCACTCATTTATAAGTTCGCCAGGAATGCAAGAATAAATCAACTTGTGCAAAAAAATTTTATTTTTGTGGTAAGGTTTTGGAAATTTCAATGTTTTTAGTTTCCAATTCACCAACAGCAAGCAAGTTTTTCACATTTCGTCGTAATGGTTTGTCAAAGAGAAGTATAACCAAAGCATTCATTGCTTCATTCGATTGAACGCAGAAAAATTGCAATAAAAGTCAAATATTGGACTGACTGGCTGGCTTTCAAATAACTCTATGAGAAAAACAGTTTTACAACTGAATGAAAAGACTGACCAAAAAGTAAGGCACTCATCCAATCAAAAACGATCCAACAATTGCTGCACTTTGAATCAAAAGCATCATTTGCTTCTCATCTAATGCATTATTAGCATTTCCTTCAGAATGAATATGCCCAGGAATATTTTTGCTACGTACACTTGTAATAGTGGACCGTATCTGTCCAACGTGTTGACCTTTATTTACGCTAATCTTCGAATTATCGTCAGACACAATCCAGTTAATATCCTTACGCATTGTAGAAACGCGCATATATATTCTGAGGTACGCGTATCCAATAAAACTGATTGCGGATCCCAAAACAATAATACACACAATTGTGAACGCTTTTGCTGAGTACCATGCTGTTGCACAGTATACGTGGCTGGCGCGAAGAATATAGGTTGTCGCAGAAACACCCAGCGAAAACGGTGCAAAAGAAATCAACGCGCTGAACGCAAAAACAAACACCACATAAATTTCAGGGAATATTTTTGATGGCATGGTTTCTCGGACAACGATTGCGTATCGGAGGTAAGTGATACTAAGACGCAGTAACATTGAAATCAACCCACCTAAAACGCTTATGGTGCCGTGTATTTGTTGAGATAGTGGTGTTGGTCGTGATATGTCGACTTTGTATGAAACTGTTGGCAAAAAGAATCACGTTATTTGCTGCAGGAATGCTGTCAGTACAGCACAACCAGAAAGTCAGAAAAGACGATGCAGGAAGTTCATAGACGTGTAGTAGGTTTGAAATAATTATTGAACCATTCAGTAGGACTGCCAGTGAGGTTGCGGTTCCTTGAAAACACAAGAAAACATGATCTTGATGATCTTTAAAAATGAAAATCTTGTGTCACACAACTACAAATTGGCTTCTATATATCAGGGATTTTATCATCAGAAGTCATGCAAATTTTATTATCTCCAAGTTCTTTTTCTTTTTTGTTTTCCAAATAAGTATAGCCCAATTACTGTACAGATTCCAAATGAAAGAAGAGAAGCTGAAGCCAAGGAAAAAATCTTGTTCGAACTCTCAATTTTGTTTTCTTCTTGCATGAGTTCCTTTTCATCATCTGCACCATAATCAACTACCTCTGAAACATTTTCTGACATAGGACTAACATCATTTTCATCAATTGGGCTTTCTCGTCGCGATAGTAATTTCTCTAACTCAAACGCATCAAGCACTTCTTTAACTTTTTCGTCATGAATAGATATTTTTGATTTTTTCCATTTTTCGAGAAAATATGTTTCATCCGCTGTCATGTCAGTGCGAATTAATTTCTGTGCATGTGATGGTATGGAATCTTGACGACAAAGAGGCGAGAATACAGTTTCCATCATTTCCGCATCTAAATTGGTATTGCTGATAATTTGGTTTTTTTCTATCTGGGATTCATTAATGGAGGTATCACTGTCTTGTTGTTTATCTGAAGGCTTTTATGTCGATTATTAATTTTTTGTCCGGATTTATTCATTTTCGTGCAAACCTGGTCTTCAAAGTCGTGAATTAAAGTTGCCAGTGAATCTCTGTGAACAAAGCAACGTTTTGTTGTCAGCGTTGGTGTTGAATATAGCGTTGAGGGCGATTCTGATGCTTCAAATGATCGAAGATCATGTTTTTTTTCAGTCTCAGGTGTGTATAAGTTTTCATTTGACTGTCAGAAAAATAGTTAACAAAAATGAAAATTAAATAATTTAAGATTAATTACCCAATTTTTCCAACAGCTAAAGAGCACTTCGTTTTGATGATTTTTAGTCAAAACTATTGGCCCATTTTTTTTAGCAGTATTTATGAAGGGTGACGGTATGGGGAGGATTTTTTCTGGAATTGGCGAGTACATTTTTGCTTCGGTGATTGGAGGATAATGTGAGGATTCATATTCATATTTTTCGATTCTCCAATCAGCGTGGCTTTCAAATTGTTGCAGAGAATCTGGGAGTGTTGTTTCAAAATGTGCTGTTTCTAATTGTCCAAACAGACTTGCGGTTTCGAGATTTTCACGGGTGCTTGCTGAAATAATATCGTCCCATGTTGTTTCAAACTGCGCAGAGTCTTCCGATGCTTCTTCGAATTCGTCTTGCCAATCCACCATCTTTTTTTGATCTTTATTTTAATCACTGCCAAATTGTCACAGGTTTGTCAGCACATTCAAACAATATGACAAAAGTCACTGCCACGTCTTAGATACACCGCGAGTGATTTTGCATGCTGCATATCCGACCATCGATAAAATTCCAACAGATACCACGACTCTTCCCACATTTCTGTCCAGTACTCCGTCAGTATTATCAAACAGATAATAGCAGTGTTGTGTCCTGCAGGGACAACATGTAATTGAGGTATTTTATTGCAAGGAAATTTTCATAAAGTTGGGCTTCCAAAAGATTTCTATAGCACGAACCCCACAGAGAGGTTTAACACCATGACCACTTTGGGAGGGATGAATAAACTTATCAATCAGAGATAAAAGCTGCCAATTCGGATCTAAGCACTTGTATTTCCACTTTCAATGCTCGCCAACGTTAACGTTTACGTATAACGTTGCCAATAACGTTGCCAATACCATTGAAGCAGATGAATTGGTTTCCAGTTATTACAAACGAATTTTTCAAAAAAAAGAAAAAGAAGAGAATATTATTTACTGATAGTTCCTGATAATTTAAAAACAAATAATTATCATCTATGCCAAACATGGATTTAAATGATCCAAGCAGCGCATTCTTGCATTATCACTCTCTTTCTCCCAATCAAGTTGCACAATTATTACCATTTCAATTCCAGACAGCGTGAACAATGCAGCAGTCAATCCCACCCACAATCCAACCATTTTCATATCCAACACAAAACAGCAGAAAACACCAAGAGGAATGCCAACCACATAGTATCCAACCAAATTCAAGCAAGCACCAATCTCAGGTCTACCTGCGCCGCGTAGAATTCCACCGGATATACCACTCATAACATCTGCAACCTGAAACGCAGCGCCGAGAGGAAGTATCGACGAAACAATCTCAAGCACGTGTTCGTCATCGGAGAAAATTCTGCCAAAATATGAGCGGCCGAATACTAGAAGACTGCTGTTTATTGCTGCAAGTAAGCTGCCGAGAAAGAATAGTGACACGAAGGCGGTTAGCTTTGCTTTATCTGGAGACTTTGCGCCGAGTGCGTTTCCGATTCGTGTTGTGCATGCGATACTGACACCCAACGGAATCATGTACGCCCACGAGCAAATAGTAATTATAATTGTCTGCGCTGCAAGGTATTCGGGTCCTAAAAGACCAGCGCAAAGGGCAACAATTTCCCAAGCCCACCTGATTTTACATTGAATTTAAATAGCAAATACAAATAAAAATCAAAAAATTCTACTAAAAAAATACCATTCTGAACACGTCATAAATACACCCGATATGGCCAATTCAACAACAATTCGTAGTTTTCTGGTATTAAAAAGTTGATCCAGCTGTAATTCCGCAAAAGCATCTCCACCATTAACGAACATTGAATATAATACAAGAAGTAACGCAACGAGTGTTTGGCTAATTGTTAAAGCAAATGGTGCGCCCGAGCCTGTGTCATCCAACTTGAAACGGGAGAATACAAAGATGTATTGAAGTACACAATTAATTGGAGTTACACAGCACATGACGAGCATTTGAGCACTCATTATTCCTTGAGCCATCAAGAAACGCTTTACAGATTCACTTATGACAAATGGAAACAGTGAGGGAATCAAAATTTTCGTGTATTTTCCGCTTAGTTCGGCAATTGTTGGATCCTGCCCAGCCAGTAAAAGCAAATCTTTTGTAAACAGCCATAGTATTGCAATGGGAATTGTTGTGATATACATAACTAGTATTGTTCGTGTGAGGTGTCTGTTAATAAAGAAATTTTTTTTAGCACCGATGACTCAACTTTAGTTTTTGTGGGTGCAAGGAAACTTAACCTTCCGAGATCCTTCTTGTCACCGCTTCCAGATACAAACTCACCGTACGCTTGAGAACAGAGGGTATCTATTGCAGCGCCCATTCCCAGAATCAAAGAATAGCCTGTTACGTTTGCATATAAACTGGTCAAAGCCATTGATGCCAGGGCAGTGGTGCCAAGTCTACCTAAGGCAATGATCTGGTGATTGCTTTAAATATTCAACACCAAAACAGTGATAATAGTAGCTTAAAAAATATGGCAGGAACTCACAGCGGCAAAATTGAGTGACATTTGTAACAAGCATCCCACAGACACTGGCCAAGCAAGAGGAACTAGCGCACAGCTTTCGCTTACAACTGTAGCGGGCGTGAGACACTTTGGCCGTTCTTGTTCTGGTTGTAGGAAACTAACTAGTGGAGTTCTTTCATTGTTGTGATTCATGCTTCAGTTTGCAGATGGTACTGCGGAGAAGATATGCTACAAATCACAAAAAAGAAGAAACGAATAAATTGTAAAAGAAGGGCTAGTCCGTGTAAAGTTTTGCAAACACCCCTAATTTTATTTACGCATATAATTACCCTTTCTTAAAAGTAATTTTCTGAGGAATGAAAATGATATCTCGGAATATCGAGGGTCAATGCAGAAGGAAAAAAAAATCAAATGATTTCGGTTGGGCTTGGCAACAAGAATATAGTCGCAAAGGCTGCAGCTGCAACGGCAACTGCGACTGAAGAAGAAATACAAGAAGAAAAAGAGCAAAATCTCGATTCTCTGAACGCCGATCTTACTGCTGCCGAGACTGTCTTGCGTATTGAGATTGAAGCCCTTGCGCTGCTGCAAACTCAGCATTCACAAAACCGCCGCCTGATTGCCATTGCTCTGAAAGAAAACGCAAAACACAAAAATAGCAAAATCAACTGAGGCTATAATAAAAATTCACGAGTTCCCAAACACCCATTTCTGATTCCATCCTCCATTGCAATTCCACAACTGAACTTTATTTCCTTCCTCCAAGCCTCCATTATTATCATCCAAACAAAACTCAATATTTTTGCTCGGCCGGTAAACTGTTCCTGCAACATTTCGCGTCATATTCCAAAGAATCACACTGTCGCTCTCACATGTATCTAACACAATCCAAATACCTCGATGCATGACCCCACCAGCAACACTCATACATAGATTTGGTGCCGAATATAAATGCATTTTGCTTGCTTTATCCAGGCCAAAATACGTATTTGTGTTTTCGCTGTTGATAGTCACTAACTTAGTTCCGACTGTCACCACAGATGATTTAGTCGTGACGGTGACATTTGGAAAGTAGTTTAGCATGAGTGGCGCATATTGAATTTGTTCAGCCACTGCCGTTGCAGTAGCCGGTTTTGACACAGATATTGGCCACATGCTTTCATCTGCATAAGTAGTTGAAAAAGAATTTAAAACTGAATTTGCGGAAGTTTGCATGTGGAAGAGTTCGAGCGAATGCAATTTACCAGTCTATTCCCAAATTAAAATAAATAAATTGAATTTTATATCATTACCTTCATATTGGCAGTTGTTGCACGGATCGTTTCAATTCCGGCTATTTTCGTTGATGTGATCACTTCTAAAGATAAGGGGACTATGTAGGGCACAGTCAAATCTAAATTTTCAAGTTTTGGGTCATTAGATGCCAGGTGTGTACATCCTACAGTTTTTGAGACTTTGCTATTCAAAATACGAGACTTTGAAATCTCTGTGGTTAATGTTGAAGGTACTCTTTTATAGAATTCATTGTTGGTTGAAGGAGATGTGATTTCGAAATCCAAAGGTTTGGCCACAGTTTCGACCATACTTTGATGATCAGACGCGTCAAATACTGTACTTTGTGTCACAGTAATACCAAGACCCGTGCCACTATGATCAGTACAAAGCTCCGTAACTTTTGAGCCCGTTGGAAACGTAAATATCGTCACGGAAAATTGCGCGAACAAAAGTTGTATCAAACTAATACGGCTCTAATAAGCGGT
The DNA here is from genome assembly GCA_027596945.1 of Physocladia obscura. Taxonomy (NCBI): domain Eukaryota; kingdom Fungi; phylum Chytridiomycota; class Chytridiomycetes; order Chytridiales; family Chytriomycetaceae; genus Physocladia; species Physocladia obscura. The sequence continues at coordinate 9,034 of JADGJH010001198.1, forward strand.
GAATAAGCTTTGTAGTTTCACGGTAATTATAACATGTCAGCATAATAAACACCATTTACTCCAGTTCAAAAATGAAAAATATTGTCAAAGCAGATTTGAAAAACAAAAACGACGATGTCACGCAAGAATTTCAAAATTCTACAATTTGTTGCATCTCCGACGAATGGCATGTCGCATGGATCATTTAATCGGAAAGGTGATGAAGTTGCGCGATCAACAACAGTCTTCAGATTCGAGTCAAATACAAAATTTCCTTACCATCAATATGGCGGTGGCGAAGAGTTTCTTGTTCGTAAAAGAACTTTTATTGATAATGAAGGTAAATATCCCGCCGGTCCATATATTCGGTATCCAGTGAGCCACTTAAAAAATTGGCCTGACATTTGGGATTATCTGGTATTTGACGCAAAACATTTTGGATCATACACCATCAATATCCAAATTCTTTAATTTGGTTTGATATTTTAAGATTTGACATTTTAAATATACCTTTTCCACTGAGATAGTATCATCTAGCAACCTCTTTATAGTGGTAACTTGGTAGTGGCTGCGAGGGGACATAAGAACAATTTTGTATCCTCTTTTCTAAATAATACAACTCCATCATTTATGATCAAAGCAGTATCATTTTTGATAGTATTCAATTCAAGATCATGTGAATGTGAAGTGAACTTATAATCTCTTTTAATTACAATTGCTGTATATTTTCTCTCAAAATGTGATTGTATGGTTGAAAGAGGGACTATCTTGTCACATATTGTGCATTTCATTTTTGCATAAATGCACTCAGTTTGATAATCTGATAAATTCCAACACAAAGCTTTTACTTTACAGTGTTTATTAGGGCAGTTTTCCATAAATTTTAAAAGCTTTGATTCTAGTTGCTTATTATTAAAGAAACTATTAGTTTTACATTGTGAACATGCATTTCCAATTTTACCAAATAGCCTAAACAGACAAAATGAGAGCCCTCATTAGCACAGTGAGCCAATAGAAAGTTGAGCTTGTCCAAACAAATACAGTGTATCAATTCAGATAATTTCAACTGTTGAATAACTAACTATTCTTGCATTTGAGTATTTTTTTATTGACTAATTAAATTTTATTAAATTCAATAACTTATTTTCTTCTTCCCATTGGAACCATGTATAAAGATCCATGGAATATTCACTTGTATCAAGTATAAGAATATAAGTTGATTCTAAATTAACTAAAATCAGACACCCTTACTTTAGCTCAAATGAACCAACAATTATAGATGCTCCAGAGGAATTCTTGAAATTAGAAAATCCAGTTAGCCTAATGTGAACCAAGTCTTTACTATATGGAATCACAAACAAAAACCCGAACATTCTTAAAAATCAGAAATTTCAAAGGTTTTGAAAGTTTCTTAGAAGTAGCAAGCACTTCAAATAAACTATCTTTAGCTATTCAAGCAAAATGTTTTTATATTTATATTTATTTTATCTATTTTTATTTAATTTTAATTTTTAATTAAATTTTTTTTTTTAAATTTGGAATAGCTACTCCTGCTGCATTGCAGGAGTGCCAAGGAAAAATTGGATCAGTAACAAAAACTGAATTCAATTGAGTAATTGTTGGGTTTGTGATGGAATTGGATGGCGCTCACAGCAAGCACTGTTTCATAAACCCAGACAGCTGCCTTCACAGAGAAATTAAAGGTCACAAAGCTCATTTAGAACTTACCACTCACCTGAAAACATTATGGATTACTCACTTGGTTTGTTAATTCTAATTTTTCCTAAAATTAAACCCTAAAAAGAAAAATAGAATGCAAAAACCCCAAGTGTTGATATTCAAACTCCACCTACATTGAATCAATTTGATGATTCAAATTAATTCTGAATGTAAAGGAGAAAAAAAAATAATATCAAAAAAATAATTCCCACAATGATAAATATAAATCTAAGAATCAAAATTACATTTAAAAATATCTTAGGGGTATTACAAGTAGAGTAGAAGGTATTAAAGCATATTTTGAACTGCTGGAATTACAAAAATAACAAATCAAGAAACATGCTTATTTTGAAAGGAGCAAAGCAACAAAGGGACCAAACTGGCTGCAAGCTAGATCTGGATAAAATTGAGGAACATGCACAGCACTTCTGGACAACTTTTAGAGCAGATCCAACTGTTGGTTTTTCACATGGAGGGGGAGCTTTGGAAGCTTGATAGTAGATCAGATTGTAAAGGTAGAATTTGTGTTTTATTGTAAGATTATATTTTCACAAAAAAGAAAAACAAAGCCCTTTTAAACCATTGTATTTGAAATTCTATTTCAAATTCATTCCTTCTCAAATTCATTTTG
>JADGJH010001204.1:0-11333 GCA_027596945.1 Physocladia obscura
TTTTCTGAAATAGTCATAACAAAACAATAAATATTATTCATCTCTAAAACCCCTTGTTACACACAGCAAATCAACAGCTTCCCAAACAATTGGTATTCAACATAGAATATCAACCAAGGCTGCCAGAGGAATCTACAAACAAGTGGGAAAACACCCAGATCACAAATACAGAACACAAGCCATGTCCCATCACCCAATAACACATCCAGATTTCATCAATTTGGTGACAAGATACTATACAAAAAAATACGGTGATGCTGAGTGGACAGCCATCAAGTGGTTTGAGGGTTTCCAGCACCAGCACAAAAAAGTGATTAGCAACAAACACCTGAAAGCTATGTCAGAGGTATGTACCAATCCAACTACTTTTAGAGAGATCAAAGCATGGGTGGTCGGGTTTCAGTCGTGGATTGTTGCGCAAGGCTACAGTTTAAAAAACATTATCAATGTTGATGACATGCGCATCAAATTACAAAACAACAACTCACAGTCAAAAGGAATTGTCACTCATTCCATTGAGCATCCAAACGAGCTTTGCGGAGAGAGGGGTCTGTTTGCAAGTTTTATTCCGTTCGTAACAGCTAGTGGCGAGAGAGTGATAGATGTTTTTGTTATACTGCTGAAGTATGGTAACATACTCTTATCTCATGAAGAAACGAGATTGTACTGAGACAACATCACCACAACCTTCTTTGTGTACAGTGAAACTGACTTCTTGACGGCGACCCAGTGGAAGCCCATTTTGGAAGAGTTAATGCTGATTTGGTCAAATCTTCACCACAGCCTCCTGTATTAATTTGTGATAATCTTGGCATGCACAAAACTTTGGATGTCTTACCTTGTGTTCTGAGCTCGGTATTAAAGGCTTCTTCCTACCACCAAACACAACACATTTCTTACAGCCCCTGGATTCGTTGATATTCAGCAATATGAAGAACAAGATATGTCAACTTTACCAGCAAAGGCGCAGCTTCTTGACAGATTCCCTTGCAAAGCTTGGTGAGGAACTTATCTTGATTGCTCTAGAAGCTCGATCGTGCCTTTCAGCCAAGATTATATCGTCTTTTCAGCGCACAGGAATCTATCAAAAAATTGTTAATGCAGCAGCAATGGCCAACATCAATGCTGTATCACCTCAAGCACAAACAGCTGGAGACACTGCAAGGTCAATTCTAGACGTATTCATAAGCTCGAGTATTGGATCATCTGTCCAAAAAGTATCAGTGAGAGCAGATAAGGTAATGAAAACCGATCAAACTTACACCTTCGAAGGAGTTCGATTGGTGCAACAAAATGCCTTGGATGAAAAGAAAGCAAAGTCAGAGGCAATCGCTACAAAAAAATAATTACGCTCTCAGGCAAAATCGATCGTGAGAAAGCACGTTTGGTCGAAAAAATCAAACAGCTCGAAATGGTTCATTTGCTCAGTTTGCGAAGATTTCAGACTATGTCCTCGCTGCAAAACTCATAATAAAGATCAACTGAATGTGCGCAATCAAAGTTGCAAGGAAAGTCGTTGATATCAGTTTATTACCCCCCTCTCATAGCTTGGAAGAATCCATCCTTTCTGATGTCGTTAAATCAAATAAAAACCTATCTTTTTGTTTATTTTCAACTCTCATATACATGTTGTTGAGTTTTAATAAGGTTGGGAAGACATTTATTTGTTGGTCGGATTTCACTCTCACAAAGAATTTTCATGAATTGTCTTCTTTCCTCAAATCATCCAAATTCCATGAAAAACACAAAACGATTAATTAGTCGAATATTTCACGAAGCAGGCCCAATCAATGTGTTTCTTGGAACTGTAATAGCTGTGAGCGAAGCAGGACTTCAACCAGTCCGTAATGTTTTGTTAGGGCAGCTTATCGATAACTTAACTTCAAGTTCCGAAAAACCTGTGGAGCTATTGGCCAAGCAGACAGTTATTGCGTGCCTTTCGTGCGCTGCTGCTATATTCACTATCGGTTCAATCTTATCAGTGATTCGCGCCCATTTCGCTGAGCAAATCTCCTCGCTTCTTCTGCAAAAACTGTTCGAAAGAACCTTAGCATCAACAAGTAAACTGAATGACGTAAACGTTTCTCTCGCTGACATTGCAAAAATCAAGTCACTTCTCGCCGATAATGTTCTTGCCATCGTTAAATCAGTGATTCTATTTCATGTTGGTTTCGTGATTGCCATTCAAACAAGCGTTCAACTTTCATGCACTATTATTATTTCATTTCCCATTGTCGCACTTGTATTATCGCGTATGTGGGTCACTGTGCGAAAAAACGATATTAAAGCACACAATTCGCTTGAAAAAGCGTCGTTGCTTGCCAAAGAGATTCTTTTTGCGATTGAAACGGTTCTCTCATTCAATATGCAGGGGTATCAGATGTCGCTTTATACAGCGCGTATTCAGGATTATGTTCGTGTTCAACGAGACAATTCTTTTCATAATGGAATCGGATGGGGGTCTTATCAGGGGATAATGTTTTCTGCGTTTGCCCTCTCGTTTTGGATGGGTGGACGATTGGTAAGCAGTGGATTGTTGACGCCAGGGGGTGTTTTGATATGTTTTACACAACTTTCTGTTGGAATTACTGCTCTTGGAAACATCGGGTCACATTATCAGGCCCTTCAAGAATCTGAATTTTTATTGACTCGCTTACTCGAAGTTTTGGATGTGAGGAATATGCAACAATTTGTGTATTTTTGCTTGTTATTTTACTAAATAATAAAAATCATAGTCTTCTCGGGACAGTGAAATGAATTCCACGCTGGCTGCAAAAAGCGTTGTACAGCCAGGAAAAATTGTCGGGAAAATCGAATTTAAGAATGTTTGTTTCAGCTACCCATCAAACCCAACACACAAAGTTCTGAAAAACTTTAATTTGACGCTACTTCCCGAAACGTACACGGCGATTGTAGCAGAAAGTGGTGCTGGAAAATCAACAATTTTCGCTTTATTACTGCGATTTCACATTCCCACGTGTGGTAAAATTTTGCTTGACGGCGTCGACATTCAAGTACTTGACGTTGATTGGTTACGCGCCCAATTTGCAACCGTGCCGCAACAAACGCATTTATTTGAAACAATGACTGTCTATGAGAACCTCTTGCTCGGATATCCCGACGATAATGCCGGTGAAATTAAAATAGATATTGTTTGGGATGCATTAAAAATGGCATACGCTGATTCGATTGTTGAAAAACTGCCGAATGGCTTATGGACTGCTGTTGGTGGTGCAGGTGGCAATGGTTCTGGGTTTAGTGGAGGGCAAAAGCAAAGACTTGGAATAGCACGAGCTTTTATTTGCGGTAAAGCGAAAAAACTATTACTTTTAGACGAACCAACTAGGTAACTGTGTTTTTCTATTTTTCACCGTCAAGTATTTTTCAAATAGCAATTACAATTTTATAGCGCATTGGATGCTGAATCGGAACGAAAAGTTCAGAATGGATTGTCAATCTTCACCGATAAAAAAACTACCCTCCTCATCACTCACCGCGTTCAAATTTTGCAGCAAAATGTGACAAGAATCGTTGTTCTCAGTAATGGAAGCGTCGTGGAAGATGGAACCCATGATGAATTGTACAATCAGAAAAACAGCAAATACCGCGAATTGTTTGAAGATTACCGTATTGATGATAAAGCGTCTAAATTTGATGATCAAAAAACTGTTGAAATGGCAAATGGAAAAGTAAACAGTGGCGATATAATCGCAAAAAAAATTGTTTTTGATCGAGATTGTCTGTCCCCCCCTCGTCCAATCGACTGGAAGATACTATGGCGCTTTGCTCAACCCTACAAAGGAATAGTTTTGATGGGTATTTTCGGGTCTCTGCTGGAAGGACTGGTTTGCTCTCCAAAAAAAAAAAAAAATAGAATAGTATACTCTGTCTGAACTAATGAACGAATCTGCAGATATTTCCAGCGGAAGGATATCTGATATCATCAGTTGTAACTTCCTACAATCTCCCTCCAGAAATTCAACCGCAACAAACACTCAAATATACCTTTGGTCTCGTTGCATTGGCAATCTTTGCATTTATATGCTGCTGTTTAACTGGAATTGGAAATGGCTACTCGCAAGCTTTAATGATTGGAGATTTGCGCATCAAAATACTTTCGGAAATCGTGCAACAAAACGATCTTGACTTTTTTGATGCACCAAATCATTCTGTTTCACATCTTGAAAATATTTTACTCGATTCAGTGAAATTCTTAGAACCTTTCCCTGGAAATTTTGTATCAAGTGTTGGGAAAGCAATTGTGAACTTGACGGTTGGATTAGCTGTTGCGTTGTGGTATTCACCGAAACTTACGGCATCTGCTTTCGTTTGTGGGCCGCTTGTTTTCGGGCTGGGAAAATTGCAATACAATATCACGTCGTTGTAAGTAACATCGTGTTTTTTTTGTCGTTTTTGAAAACTCGATTTTTTTTTGAAGGTTTCAGAAGCCATATCTCAAAAGTTTTGAAAACCATACTTTATTTATTTTATCAACTCTGTCACATACACTCACAATATCAACCTTGAGTGCAGCGCCGAAATTCCAGTCTATCTACAAAAAACTTGAAGCCGATGTCAAAAAAAGGTCAAATCGGTATATATTCGCTCTGTCTTTATTTGGACAACCATTAAGTGATTCATTGATAATTTTGTTTGCAACTGGTGGAACTTACGCCTGCACAAATCTTATTAAAAGTGGTGCTGATCGAAACAACGTGGTCATTGCATTGACTACGCTTACTTTAAGTGCAGTAGACGCAATTGGTGTTGTAAATGGAGTTTTCGGCGGAGGTGTTTTACAAGAAGCTTCGAGGCGATTTTGGAAAGTTGTTGACATTTTGAAAGAATGCGAATCCACTTTAGAGTTAAATTTGGTTGACACGGCGATGAGTTTCGAAACAGATGTCGCTTTACAATTTCGAAATGTCAATTTTGAATATCCAAATAGACGTGAAGTACCCGTTTTGGATAATTATTGCCTAGAAGTGAAGGCTGGAAGTATCTTTCTCATGACGGGAAAATCAGGAAGTGGGTGAGTTGATGAATATCGAAGTGTTTTCCAAATTTCTAGCTATATATAACACATATATATATATATGTAGAAAATCAACAATAATTCAACTTTTGCAAAAACTGAGAAGCCCAAGTTCAGGATCAGTGGAGTTATTTGGCAAAAATATTCGACTTCTAAACGCTACATCTCTGAGGCAAAAAGTTGTGGCTGTTACTCAAAACTACCATCTGTTCTCGCAAAGTATTATTGATAATATACGGATAGGTAATGCGAATTTAGGTCAAACTGATATTATAACAGCTTGCAAGATCGCGCACGCACACGATTTTATTGAGGCTCTTCCGCAAGGCTATCAAACTATTTATGGAAATAACTGCAATGGCAGCCGCGCAGGCGACATGTTCATGCTCTCGGAAGGACAAAAGCAAAGATTATGCCTCGCTCGCGCCCTTGCGTTGAATCCACGTGTTCTTTTGCTGGACGAAGTAACCTCTGGGCTTGATGGGGAAACAGAGTTTGCAGTCGTTCATGCAATCAAAAAATGGGCTGAAGAAGATAGTAGACGTGTAATTATTGTGAGCACACATTCTCCGCAAGTTTGGCGCGAAACTAAAGCAGTATAAATAAAATATAAAACACTATTGGTGTTCCATTTGACTCTAAAAAAATTTAAAAAATCAAAAAATCAAAAAAAATCGGGGAGTGATGTGGACAAACTATAAAACCGGCATTGTTGTGAATGAATTTGAACCTTTTTTAGAACAAAAACATCATAAATAAATGTTTCGTGATATAATTATTTATGTAACAGTTATAAATCTGTCAAGAAACGAAAATCCAAGAGTGCAGAGTCAGTTCAGTCACAAGACCCATCGGAACAAGATCGGACTTGTGCTTCACTTTGAAATTGTAGATTCAATTTGTCAGTAAGAAATTGGAAAAACAACCACAATTTGGAAAAATAATTTTAGCTTTAAATTTAGCTTTTTTGGTGTCCTAAGCTTGCAAGCTGCAATTTTAGAACTAAAAAACTAATGAACAGTGAAGTTTCTATTTGAATTCACTCAGTCATATTGGAATTGATTTGCTTAATTACTGGAAAGTTGGCAAACCCTATCTTGTAGCAAAATAAGTTGATGGAAACAAGATTGAAAAGGCAGTTCAGTAAAACAATTCCTCAGCTATTGCATGACCTCATTTATTAACACTCTGAATAAGTATGAGCTCTGAAATTATGCTTATTCTAAATTTTGATTTTTTTCTTCATAATTTTCTAAATTTTGATTTTGTGATGCTTTTCAAATTAGCTAATTATTTCTGTTAAAATTGTGCATGCAAAAATACTGCAAGTATGTTATTTTGCCTATATTTTATTATTTTTGAATGTCTGGAATGCATGGTTGGCAATTTCATTTGCCTTGGCAAAATTTTCTCTGGTTAAGCTAAATGAGAAAAGTACAAATTGACAAAGAAATTTTCTTACTGATAAAAAATTCAGAGAATATGTCAAAAGTACTGTGTTCTCAAACTTTGGACCCAAATGTACCCAATCTTTTTTGAGGGCTATGTGGCAGAACTGGTTTCCTATTGGAATCTCAATTCTGACTCTTGTCATTTGTGGATGTATTCATTTTTTTCTTCCAAATTTACTAGCCTCTAATGTTTTGGCTTTATGTATCTGAATTCTCATATATTGCAAAAAGATGATCAATCAATGAGTTAGGACATCTGTTAAAATTCCATGACCAGTGGCAACAGTCTGGAATAATTCACAGCCAAATATAATTAGTCCATTAATTTTCTGTGCACAATAATTATAAATTGAAACACAAAGCTTTCATTAAAGATTTGGAATTCAAGTTCTAATCATAACTTAGATGCCCTAACAACTGAAAGAGGCCATCTACAGTGATCATCACACTGAAATAATGTGTAAAGATAACAAAGTACACAAGAAACATCATACACAATATTTTTGCATGTTTTTCAGCTGCCTTATTAAACAGCATTTTCTTTATCATTGAGTAACACATAGTGACTCTTGTTATGCATACATGAGATCTCAGTTTGTGTAGATAACAAGAGTAACATTGTAATGATAAAAAAGATGAATAAAGTTGTACTTTTGGCCAAAGAAACTATTGGTACAACAGCTCAGGCTGCTGTAGTGGTACTCAGTGCAATGTGCCACAATGAGCTGTAAAGATAGAAATATTTTTATTACTCATTCACAATTAATGCTAGGAGATGCTGAAAGCCTAGAAATGGCTCTGAATTACTTGTATGTACTTTTGACAACGTGTTGTATGTTTCACAAGTGATGGATTGATAGGCAAGTTTTTCTAAGTCTCTAACTTTGAAAATTTGCATGAAAACATGGAAAAATTGGTACCACTTACCAGGATCTTGATTAAAGGCACTGCTGGTATCACTAAGAGTGAAAAAATAGAGCATTTTCCACTTAGCTAAGATACCAGGTGACCAATCAAGCCAAGGTGTCACCAAGACACTGGAAAACTGTTTGTTTCTTTTCTGAAATAGTCACAACAAATCAATAAAATTATATTATCTCTAAAATTCCTTGTTATACTTGGTATTCAACAAATAAACAAGACCATGATTGAGAATCCAGGATACTGCTGCACATACTTTCGTTGACCTCATCTAGAAATAAAAGCGGCTGCTCTTTGACAAAATCAACAAGCCATTGGCATTTGCTAGCCCATGCTTTTGGTAAACTGAGTCTTGCTTAGTTGAGTTGAATCTGCCATTGGCCTCATACTGCTGTATCCAAGTTGTGATTATCAACTTGGATTTGCCAAAAATTTGAGCAAGCTGGGACCTTTTCATCCCCTGAAAGTAGTGTGCATATAAACAATACATATGGACTGCAGGAATTGTGTGCTATGTAACACAGCATGTCTGATTTCCAGTGGCTCAAGAATGCAACTGCAGATGGTTTTTTGATTCAACTTTTTTGTCCCCAAAAATCCAATTTTGGGCAAAACTCACAATATTATGATAAGTATTTTGAAATTAATTTGCAGATTGAGTTCCTTCACAGACAAGATTAGACCAAAAGATCCAACTTCTCTTGCAACTTTTGATTCACTTTCTAACTATGCTAGTATGATGGCTGCCACCTTTATACTTTTTGTTATGACTAAAAAGGCTTCAAATTTCCATTCCTGATTGGGAATATTATTGCTTTCATTGGTTCTGCAATAAGCATGTTTGGCTCTTTGAACCCCACCAACAATACAGCTGCCAATTTTTATTACTTTGGTCACTTTATTGCTGTGCTTGGTATCTATGGTTGTTCATGGATGGGGAAATAATTTTTTTCACTCACAATATGTTAATATATGTATTTTTACCATTTAGTATGCAAATGAATTGGCTTACCCAGTTCATCACGCCTCTTTTGGAGGTTTTTTTGAAATTGCATGGTACATTGGCAGTTTCATTGATGGTTTAATTGTTTTCATCATGACTTTTCTTTATATTCTTTGTTTCAGTGGCAATTTCTGACAATTATGCAAATGGTCTTTTCTGTCTGGATTATTATTGCCCTGCCATTTATTTCTAAGTCACCAAAGTAAGTTTTACCTTGAATTTTTTTGGCCAAGTTGTTTTGTGTTTTTGGACTTGCAGATAGAAAGAACCCTGGTGAGCAAAGGCAGAGAAAAAAAAGCCAAAAAGGTTGCATATGAGTGGGTTGGATGCAATATTGCAAGCAAGCAGCTAGTTCAAGAACAGATTGCAGAACTCTGCAAATCTCTTGCTGGTGCCCCAAAGAATCAATCTTTGAAGTTTACAAGATGATGCACCTCTGGTCAACAAAGAACACATCATGCCAAATATTTATCATGATCATAACTAATGCTGTTATCAACTTACTCAATGCTGGAACAACTGGCAGAATTATTGCCACACTTATTTATGAACAGATTGGGGTTGGTAGCAGCCACCAAAAAACTGTAATCAATTTAGGAACCACTTTGTCAATTATTGTTAGATGCATTGCTCCTCTGTATATGAATATTTAGGGTTGCTGTAGAACTTAAATGATTCGTAAATTGGAGTTATTGCCAAATACTCTTATTTGTATATTATCTCCATTTTCTTGGGTACAATCTACTCTACTCTGCCAACTTATATTAAGCTTTTGTTTGAGGCTGAGCTGATTGCTCCTGGTCAATTGTAGCAACCATCAAATTTTCTTGGAAACTCCGAATTGCCAACATATTTGACAGCTTCAGGCTTCGACACTGCAATGCAAGACAACTGTGCAAAGAGCAAAGCATTGAGCAACTTTACACTGAAGCCTTCAACTGGTATTCTGCAATTGATACTCGTAAATTTTGGATTGTGCAGGTACGTTTATTTTTCCAAACTGGATTTTTAAGGTGTACTTAAAAACTTCTACTAAAAAACAGGGTTACATTTTGATCTTCTGGGGACTTCACTGGTTCATCATGCCAGAAACTAGAAGTTGTACTTTGGAAGAATTTGACAAAATCTTCCACCACCTGAGTCCTATGTATACTGAATGGTTCCACAATAACAGTGGTGAAGTCAATTATGTCAAGCAATTTTTCAACTTGCTGAAAGAAAAAGAGGTGGAATCTGGGGAACTGCTTCCTATCAAGGTGTAAGTGAATTTTATAAGCAATGGAGAAAATAAATTTGTATGGAGCCTTCATATGTTTTGTTTCTTGTTTATATTTTGAAACTGGAGTGCATATTCACTACTTCTACAATTCTCAAATTGTGTTTATCACCTCACAACTAGAACCATGTATTTTTTTTCTCCAAACTGCGACATAAATATAAATTAAATTTAAAACTCATTCTAAGTTGATGCAAAACCTTTAAAGTAAAGTTTTGATTTATTAAAACTAGTTCAATAAGCATTGAGATGATGGTCCTTTATTTTTCTCTTTTTTTCTTTATTTTTTCTTTAAATACCAACTTATGGTAAGTGTCTTTGCTTTCTTTTTTTTCTTTTTTTTTATTTGATTTTATTTCATGTTTTTAATAAAATCAGCTTTTGGGGTGTTATGGCAGCATTCCCAGCTACCCATGTTTTAAATCTTTTTTGAATGATTGACTCTAACTGGTTTAACACTTATCCAAGTTGGGTAACTATAATAAGCTAATTATAAAGTATAAACTGATGAAGAACAGTATTTGGATCCTATCTTAAACAAACAATTACATTTACTTTCTAGAGATGGTGATGTGGTGTGCAGAGAATAGCAGATTGGGGATTTGGACTGAGGTTGCAATTCAGTAATGATTTCTCCTTTATTGTCATCAACAAACTAATCTGGAAATAGTGGTGGTGTTGCGTCAAGAGCACTGGCCTCCATTATCTGTTGAATAGAGTTGGAATTCATGAGAAAAGAGTTGTCAGAACTACAAGTTATCAATTTTTGATAGTTTTTGTACTGCTGTGGGTTTCACTATTTATAGTGCATTTACCACTGCTTGGGAATTTTCCCTTTAGAAAAATGGTAAAAATGTTGAATCCTGTGGAGGCTGATTCACTTGAACTGGTAGAATTGGCACAGTAAATAAAGTATAATTTAGTTTAGAATCTTATTATTTATTTATTTTTAATAATAGAACTACTTTTAAATGCCCGATTCTGTGCCTCAAAATAAAACTTTTGTGCCTCATTTCTAATGTGAAAGACAAAGTTGGAACATTTAATTCCTATTCTTGAATTTTCCTGTGCATAAATAAACTTTACATTCTTTCACAGTTATCTAATAAATAATCTTTCTATTTTCAATTCCATATTAAATAATATTTAACATTTATTCAGCTTGCATAACATCAATAGGATGATGTGACAGTTTTCTAAAGTTATTTCTAAATGGCTCATTTTTAATGGTAGCATTTCAATGGTCTGTTTATTTTCATTTGCCAATCAAACAAATTTGTCAATTGAAAAAAATTGACTATATTGGGAGACTTCCAAAATGAACCTAACCACAAAACCAAATGCTTTTGGTTTGGGGCCAACGGCAGTTTGGTTTACATTTTTAGTCCAAATCATACCACCAAAAATGAACCAAACCACCAGCCAAGCCAACATTGTATTCTTCATACTATGTTGCATCCACATTTGGAATTTATTCAGTTTTCTTTGAACAACCAATAAAAACGCAATAATACTTGAAAATATACTTTTTTTAATAAATAACAGTTCAATATTTACAGCATCATAATCAGCTTTATATTTGATTATTAATCTTTCCCTCCATTTGAAATGCATTATTTATTTTTATTTTATTTTATTTCATTAATA
>JADGJH010001206.1:0-11329 GCA_027596945.1 Physocladia obscura
GAGGCATGGAATTGGGCATATTAAATTGTTGTTCTATTCTTGGAAATAAATAATAAGATTCTAAAACTAAATTATACCTCACTGTGCCAATTCCACTAGTTCAAGTGAATCCACCTTTGCAGGAATCAACAATGCTGCTTCAATTAAGATTTCATGAATTTTAGTAACTGTTTTTGCTGCATCAAGAGCTGAGTGACCTGTCTCCATTAGGTTTGTGATTTCCCTAAAAACTTGCTTGTTCCTTGTTTCTTCTGGGCCAAATTTGCCAAGTTGCTTTGTGGATGCCTCATGGCCCAATTCTTAAAGCTAAGTGTTGTCAGCTGGATGTGTTAGATTTAGAAATAAAATATGTTATATAAGCTGTATATATGTTAAATAATATTTTAATATAGAATTGAAAAATGAAATATTATTTATTAGATACTGTAAAAGAATATAAAGTTTATTTCAATTCATGGTGAGAATCAAGAATTGGGATTAAATGTTTTAACTTTGTTTTTCACATTTGAATAATTTCTTTTGCTATGAAATTGGTTTTTTACAATTGAGAATTATATTAATGATTGGATACACTGACTGTTTATTTACAAATGTGCTGCATATGAAGTAATGTTCAAAGCAGGCATTCAGTCAAGTATATGTTATCAATTATTTATTTCTAGATACTGCTTCAAGACAGTAGAGTCAATCAACAGCAAAAAACAGTTCAGCCCTTATTTCAGCAGTCTGTAGCAACAATCCAGAGATTATGCATATGAAATTGTCAGACCAATTTATTAAGCTTTGAATGTTGCAATTGGATCTCAACTTGCAAAATCCAATTTATACAATCAAGAGACTTGTTGCTGATCCTCCCATTAATTTGACTGCTCACAACTTAGCCTTTTAGTTTGCTGTTACTCTGTATACATATTATTTAGCCAGACTGGATATTATTGAGTTTTTCATCAAGAACGATAGAATTGAGCATAATACTGCCCTAAATATTGCACAAGACCGTGGTAATGGGCAAATTAATGAACCTGTTGTGAAATCGTTACAGTAAGCGGACAGGTTTTGTGAAAATTCACATGGTAGTTTGTCCTATCCAAATTATGCAACGGCGTAAAGATACCAAGTTAAGCCTTAAGAAATAAAGTAGCAAATGGTCTTTGTGCAAACGCCTGAGCATGAGCCCACGTGTTGGCGCTGGCCACAACTTGCATTTGAAGTACTCCATTTTTTGAGGAAAAATCATTCTCTCTTTTCAACAATTCAATGCAAACCACAACACAAACTTTCCGCCGATTTTGCCCAAACTCGGCTGCCGGCGTTCGGACATTTAAGCCGACAACAATTTCGTCTGTATTTAAAGTACCGCTATTGCCATCGCGTATGTCTATTCGTTCCGCCCAACGCCTGTTTTCCGCCGAAGCAACGAAAGATACTACTTTACAGGAGAAATCTGACGCTGCTGCGCCGAATGACGAACAACTGAAGATAGTGTTATCAGAAAAAGACAAGCAGATTGCTGATCTTCAGGTTGCTTTAATATTCCTCCGTTTTTTCTCTTTTCGTTTTTCCTCCACGTATTTCTCCAACTGATCTGTGATGCTAATCCTCGCAAAACACAATACATATACTTGTTGCAATTCAGGATTTGTACCGTCGTTCTCTCGCCGACATGGAAAACATTCGCCAGCGCACAAAAAAAGAAGTCGAAAACGCATCAACTTTCGCAATCACAAAATTCGCAAAAGACCTTCTGGATACGGCCGACGTTCTCGAAATCGCGTTGAAATCTGTTCCCGCCGAAATTCGCTCTTCGAAGGTAAATAAGCCGCTCAAGGACTTTTACGACGGAGTGTCAATGACGCATGACAATCTACTCAAGACGTTCAAGCGGTTTGGCGTTGAGCCGTTTGCGGAAACTCTGGGTGCAAAGTTTGATCATAATCTTCACGAGGCCGTGTTTCAAGCTCCTGTTCCCAACAAGGAACCTGGCTCGATTATCGAGGTTATTAAACCTGGTTATATGATTCATGGACGTGTTCTTCGTTCCGCGCAAGTTGGTGTTATTTCGGACTCAAATTAGCTGCCATTCTCAAGCTATCCCTCCGTATCCTTCTTTTTTTTTTTGTTTTAATTTTTATTATTTTCTTTTTGGTGTTTCCAGTTTGCCAGAAATTTGATGAGGCCAAATAAAGCGACGATATTATTAAAGACTTGAATCCATTTTTTTTTTTTCCAACTATTGTTGGAATTGTTTTTTACAGGAAGGTTGTTATTTTTAAAACTCAAAAACTACAATGACAATTCTGATTGTGCCGAAACCAAACTCAGCAGCTGTAACAGAAACGCAGCTCGAAGCAACAACACTAGAAAGCCGCATTCTCAAAACTGTTCAAGGTTCAGTCGAATTCACTCCATGGCCGCGGCGCGTGCCCAAACCAACAACGCCAGAAATTTTCGGCCTTTCAACAACATCTATCTGTGTGTCAGAATCATTCCTGATTATCAATCTCGTCGAAACACAGCTGCGTATCGATTACCCAAGTATTGTAATCTATGCAATTTCGCGGGGTGGAACTACACCTGAAGACAGACCATGTATTTATTGCCAGCACGATACGGGCACTGTTGAAAGCAATAATAATGATAATAACACCAGTAGTACTCAGGAAAATGAAGATAGTGATGATGAAGGGGAGGATGCAGACGGTGTTTTTGAGATTCGTTTGATTCCTGATGATCCTTCAACACGTAATTCCTTCTCCGTTTCCTTTTTTACTTTCATTTATTTGTTTATTTTTAGTCGAAGACTTGTATGAAGCTATGGCAACATGCGCGGCTTTGCATCCAGACAAAAACTTGGGTGAAACAAACAAAAAAACAAAAACAAAAAAACAACTCATTCTACAACCAAGAAAAGCATAATAATGACGATACTAAAAATAGATGAAATGGACGATAGTGACGACGCAGGTGACTGGATCATGACTGCGGATGACTATCAGGACGATTTGGCTGGTGCTCGGCAAGCAGCTCTCGATCATTTGGAGAACGTGTTTGTAGGCGGTGTGCGGAAAGAACCAGATGACCGGTTCGAAGATGCTGATGAAGGTGAAAATGAAAATGGTGGCGGTGCTTGTGAAGAATCGGTGGCAAAGAGATTCAAAGATGAGCAGGAGGAGCGTTGAAGTAAAGAAACGCCAATTGACAGAACAATAAAATATAAATAATCCTCTTTATTAGCAATCTCCTAATTTCCCTATTATAAATCGGAGGTTTATTTACAGTTGTTAGGTGAATTCCAGCTGAATGTTTAGTCCAGCTACACAACATACACAACTATTGCTCAGTTTCACATTGAAAATGCTGAACTGTGATTATTACACCCCCAGCCAGGCTTGGATGTGTGCCATCTTTGGTTATACATGAGCCATGACTGTATATTTGATCTTTTTCTGAGTTGCTTACATTGTTTGTCCCTATTATTGTGAGAGTTTCTTCTGGTGCATTAAAAAAGATTTTAGCATGCCTTCTACCCTCTTCTTTCATTTCTTCTGTTGTGCCTTCTGCCTCTTTGTGTACAAAACTGAGGTCTATCAGTGATGGTCTTATTACTCGATAGTCTTCTTCCATGTCTTCATTTGCATTGTTTCCTGGCTCTGTGCTCAGTTACTGGTTACTTTTGCCCAGCTGTCCAACTCTTCTTCTTTCTTCTTTCTCAATTGGTCTGAGAATTTTATATATTCTTCTATGTACTATGTTATATTTGACTTTGTTGCTTTGTTTTATTTGTTTGTCTTTTTTCTAGGTAGTGGTTGCTCTGTATACAAAGTCCTCTCCATCTCCATCATCAAAGGCACCCTGTACTGGGTTTCTCTTTTCCATGACATCAAGCATACACAGGTCATCTTCATTACTTGGTAATGCCCAGGTTTTATCCATTGTATCCATAGTAAATTCTGTGTTT
Source organism: Physocladia obscura (assembly GCA_027596945.1). Taxonomy (NCBI): domain Eukaryota; kingdom Fungi; phylum Chytridiomycota; class Chytridiomycetes; order Chytridiales; family Chytriomycetaceae; genus Physocladia; species Physocladia obscura. Next base: position 3,959 of record JADGJH010001206.1, read on the forward strand.
TCTGTTTTCAGGGCATCTGTGTAGTTGTGAATATTTTCAAAGTTACCAACTGAGCAATGTTTTAGTCTGAGGTGAGTTGTTTCATATATTATTCTACAATCTCCCATGTCTACTGCATTGATATGTCCCATTCTTTGGGTTTCTCTTTTAGACTGCCATTCTATAATGTTCCCTGTTCTAAGGTCTGTAGTTTCCATCTCAATATGGTTGTTGGTGAAGGGGTTTGTCAGAATATTTACTGTTTTGCCAACATTGTTTCACCATTACTGTTCTTTTTCACCAGAGTTTCTTCTAGATGTTTGATCCATCTGAAGTTATCTTGAATAGGATATCTTCTTTTTGAGTCATTTCTAGACAGGAGAGTTTCACTTTTTGCATAGAGCACTTGTTCTAGAAACAAGATCCTATGTATTGCCAACTATTTACTTATTTTGTTGTACACCATATGGTTTCCTATTGCATGATATATTGAGGTTGCACCTCCTTCAACTTTGCCAAAATCTATTTGCATTGTGCCATCTTTGTTTCTGTGAGTGTCAGCTTCTGACGAGAATTGATGTTTGTGCATTCTGGTCATTACTGTTGCCAGGAAGTGTGTCCATCTTTCAGTTTTCACTGGATATGGTTCATTGAGTATAAAGTGTGGTAAGGCTAGTTTTTCCTGTAGGTTTAGAGCTCTGATTCTTATTATCCTTCCAATTAAGCTGTCATCATTCATCCATACTGTTATGTTTGTGGTTAGGTCAATGTTGTAATGATCATTCCAGTTTTCAAGTTTCCTTATTTGACTGTGTTCTATAATTGAGTGAGTCATGACTCTTGACATGGCTGCTTTTTGTTTGTACGATGCTTTAACCTGTAAATACCATTTATCTGCAAGTTTTGTTGAGATTCCAGCTGTTTATCATTTGTATCATACTTGCTGCAGTAGTATTTGATTCATGATTATAGTGTGTAATTCTTTTGTTTTTGAGAACCAACTTGTTGAAAATAACTTGTGAAATGTGAGAAGGAATCAGGTGCAGGGGCACTTTGAGAAAAACCAAACAAATGTGGATTTTCTGTCATTGCTTATAACTCAAAAATGTTGCAATTCTTTCATTTCAACTCAAAAGGGCAATATAATACGAAAAAATGAGTTCCAAATATTTTAATGAAAGAAGATGGAAAAGCACTAATTTCTAGTCTAGTTTCAAATGTCATGGCCTGCGAATTTTGAGAGTCAAGATGAAAAACACGATAATCACCAGCCAAGAAGAAAAGTTTTGGCCACAGCAATCAGCGCGAAGCCGAATCCGAGGGAAGAAAGCTCTGAAGCAGAGGCAGATGATGTCGGCAGGGATGTGGTAGAACTTGCAGACACAGTTACAGCTGTAGGAAATGGCAATGTGAAATATTGGCCACTCACAACAACGGTAGCGTCTGTTGGTTGGGAAGTGTGTGCCTGGAGCAAATAAATAACCAGTAAAAGTAAGGGTTAATTTATGATTAAATTAGTGAGGAAAAACGAAACGGACTAAACTGTTCCGTTGTAGCAGTAGGGCAGGTAGAGATCAGCAAAGTAGCCATTTGAGCCGTAGTACATGTAAACACACTCGGGACCCGAGAAGGCTAAACTCGCGTTGGCCACACAGGGGTACCCATACGTGACGGTTCCGGACAAACACTGCACGACAATCTCGTCACTTTTCTTGGCGTCCCAGCCGCATGCGTAGACCAAGTTATAGGTAGATGGACACGGCGCACCGATTGTGGTGGAGATTGGGGGAATCAGGATTGATGCATTGAGGCTTGCCTTTGTTGTTGTTAGAATTGTTGTGCTCGCAGCAGCTGTAATAGTTGATGCTGCTGAATCTGTTACTGTTATGGCAAGAGCTGCTGTTGTTGCTGTTGTAGCTCCAGTGATTGATGACATCTGTTAGAAAATTTTTTTTGCTCTATCAAAAAAGTTTCTCTCACTCAAAATCAATCAAAAATTGTGAAAGTAAATATCTCAATAACAAGTTTTTCACTCGTTATTATAACTCGCAAAATTTTTTCAAAATTTAACCTTTCTCTTTTGTTTCGAAACACTCAAAAATTAGAAATTTTGTGACTGAAAAGGATACAGTTTTAACTCTTCAAGGGGAATTTGGTTTTATTGATATGCAAAATCTGTTTTGAAGTTTTGATGAATATAACTCACTTGCAAATTTTAATTTCGTTTGAAAGATATAGAGAAGGAAATGTCAGACGATGGAGAAGAAGAGATCAAAGAAGAAGAGCCATCACTTGGGGTAAATATCAAGACGAAAGTTAAATAATTTCTCCTTATCAGGTAAAATTCTTAGATATACGAGGGTGAACGAAACGAATCGAAGCAACGTCACGGAAAGGGAAAAAATATTTTTGTGAATGGTGATGTATATGATGGACAATACCAGTTTGGAGCGAAGTCTGGCTATGGATCTTATAAATGGAAAAAAGGCGGCGCGCGCTACATTGGAGAGTATAAAAATGATTTGCGTCACGGCGAAGGATATTTTATCTATCCAGACGGATCAAAATACAGAGGTTTTTCTATTTACTTGTATAATCTGCGATTAAATATATTTAAATTAGGAAACTTTGTTGAAGGAAAACGCACTGGCTATGGCTCATATTTGTATGCAAATGGAGATCTTTATCAAGGAGAATGGCAAAATGATGTGAAACATGGGAAAGGTAAATTGAGTGTATAAAAAACACAAACTAATTAACATTACAGGTGTCTATCTTTACAAAAATGGGAGTAAAAAAGCGGGAACATTTGTAAATGGTGTTCTCCAAGGATCTGGTGAAATTATGCAGCCAGATCATAAAGTTCAAGGAAATTGGGCTGGAAATATCTCTATGGACATCCCTGCAAAACTGACTTTTTCATCTGGATTTTCCAAAGAAATCACAGATCCACAGTTTTTTACTGGAATTCCATCAATTGCTCAAACATAAAAATTTTCAATAAAATTTTTTACTATTTCCTAAATTTCCTAACTTTTTGATTTCCTGAAACTTTTTAATTCTTTCAATTTGGGATTTTAACATCTAGTTTATTTCAATTTATTGACATTTTTTCTTTTTTGAGAGTAATACAAGGAGGGAGACTTTGTGACAAGTATATAACAAGCATCATCTTGGAAAACTTCGATCAAGTTTAAATTTCATTGTATCTCATTTATTCTTTTTTACAACATGTTTTCATCAAGTTAAAAAGCCACAGTTAAAAACTACTGGGCTTATTTAGTAATAAATTCAAAAATAGCAGTTAATACCAGGTCTTTTTTTTCATTTTTTTATTTGTACTACGACTACTAAAAACAACTAATGCTGTTGCTGATTTTGCTGCAAATAATGTTGTTGCGCAGCTGCATACTGTTGCGCCTGCTGAGCAGCATGCAACTGCTGCTGCTGTTGCTGTTGCAGAGCCAATGCCTGCTGCTGTTGTTGCTGCTGCAACTGCTGCAACTGCTGTTGTTGTTGCTGTTGCTGCTGAAATTGCGCCTGCGCCTGTGACTGTGATTGAAACGGTTGGACTCCTGTTGAAGTAGGCACAGGAGTTTGTTGCTGTTGTCCCGGCAACACTACATCAACGAAATAAATGTGCGTCATTGCCTCTTTGGCACTTATGCGCTGAAGCGGCTGGTACTGAATCATACGATTCAAAAGGTCCAAGCCAGATGCTTCAATCATAGTTAATTTCGAGCCAAGAGATTGGGGTGCGAACATTGGGAAAGTTTGTTTGTATTCAGATAATTCGGAAACATGGGGCCATGTTTGCTCAGTTGGAGTGCCTGTGAATTTCAATAAGTAAAAAGGAGTCAATGGAAAAATAAGTATAGCAACCAACCCAAAAGCTTAAAAATTCGCAAAAGCTGGTCTTCGTTTGTTTTCCCTGGAAACAGAGGCTTTCCAGAATAAATTTCAGCCATAATACATCCAGCACTCCAAATATCAATTGACGTCGAATAATTTCGCGATCCAAGAAGTCTGTTGAAAAATTCCTTATACTGGCGTACTTTTTGCTTTCTTTAACTTACACATCTGGAGCGCGGTACCAAAGTGTCACAACTTCATTCGAAAAAGTATTAACAGGGATTCCAAACGCTCTTGCAAGTCCAAAATCCGCAATTTTGAGTTCCATTTTTGAATTGATGAGCTGTATGTGGATTTATTATTTTGTTGAAAAACAAATCGAAAATTGAAATACCAGATTTTGAGGCTTAAGGTCTCGATGTAGCACGCGATTTTCATGGCAAAAGGCAATGCCTTTGAGAAGTTGGAAAAGAAAAGTTTTGCAAAGAGGCGGAGAGAGAGCACCTTGGGTTGACGCAGCTTGAGTATCCATAAATTTCTTGAGGTCTTGGTCCATGTATTCAAAAACGAGAGTAAGAGTTTTTTCATTGTGTATAACGTCGAATAAACGCACTGTGACATTTCAATAATGCGTGAGTCACACAAAAAAAAGGTTCTTGGTAGACAGATCGCAAAAAGACAAAGAAAGAAAAACCCTCTAACAAATATTTTGGTGGCGAAGTTCCTTCATGAGCGAGATTTCCCTGATTGCAGTTGACGGTGCGCCTTCCTCGGGATCCAGGTGAATTTCCTTCAGCGCGACAATCTCATTTGAGATTCTGTTTTTGCCCTTGTAAACGGTTGCGTACGTTCCCTCACCAAGCTTTTCGAGACGAAGATATCGTTCCTGCTGGCCCGCTGCTTGTGCTTGTTGCTGAGCCATTATTGCGTTGTAATATTGACCGTTTTTTTTTGTTTTTTTGATTTCAATTTGAAAGAACTCAAAAGAAGTTTGTGAGTTTGTCAATGGCGGCAACAACAACCATCGATTCTTTCTTCAAGAAAATCAAAGCAGATTCATCGCAAACGTCAAGCATATCAGAAATATTCGAAATAAAACCGAAAATCGACACTCAAATTGCGGGCCGTCTGGTATCGTGAGTGTTGTTTTTCTGCTTTTTGCCGTTTGGATGCCTAAATTGTACATGACAAATTCAATCTATTTGCCGGCATTCACGACCACAAAAATACTTCACCCTTCGCTCAGCCGCCCAATGGCAGTTCGCCAAGCTATTGCAATGGGCTACAAAACCGCAAATAATACCCCAGGCAATACCAACGTGTCTCTCCACTTTCAGCAAAACATGCAAATCACCAACTCAAAAAAGCGCGACCGTGATCGCGATGATTAATTTTTTTGATATTTGCATGTCTATTAGTTATTTTGCGTTTTTTTTTCTTTTGCGGCTGTAAATTATCACACAATTATTTGTGAACAAGCATTCATTGTTTAGTTACTGTGACCTGCTTTCCGATTGTTTTCAAATTAAACATTTGATTGTATCATAATTACACTCAATTTATTTTTACTACCATGTCATTATTAATCCAAGGCAAAGGAAGCATGCTTGCATTAACACCAAAAGAAACAGTAGTGGGTCAATCTTGAAAAATGACCAAATGTCTCTAAAGCTGACGAACGAAAAAATGCTTTCTCAACCTTATTAAAACACAAGCACATGCATATGAGAGTTAAAAATAAAAAAAAAGATACATTTTTATTTGAACTAACAACAGCAGAAAGGATAGATTCTTCCAAACAATGAGAGGGGGTAATAACATGATTTCAACCACTTTCCTTGCAACTTTGATTGTGTGCATTCTGATTAAATTCTACTATGGGCATCTTCATCTTTTCTTTATTATTTTTATCCATTCTTAGACATGGACAAGAAATTGCTTAGATTGGATCATTCACGCTATATTCGTGATCTAGTCACGAAATTTGAAGCTGATTACAGTGTTCCACGTGCTACTCCAATGCTACACAAGTTAACACTGCCACCAATCAAGGATGATGAAGATCTTGTCAACAAGCCTTATAGAAGTCTGATTGGAAGCTTGATGTATCCAGCTGTTTGGACAAGACCTGATATCTCATTTGCTGTCGGAGCATTGTCACAACACAACAACAAGCCAGGAAACATGCACTGGAAAGCTGCAATTGATGTGGTTCGTTATTTGAAAGGTCATGCAGGACTTTAATTGAATTCTGCTATGGGTATCCTCATCTCTTCTTTATTATGTTTTATTCCCATTTGTATTCTTTATTATTTTACTCTGTCTGTTAGTTTTATCTTTAGTTTATTCTTTTACTTCTTCTCTTTTTGTTCCTTGTGGTGGACTTTGAGTTTTTGGGGGAGTGTTGCGATGATCAAGTTGGATTTCTGGTTAGTAAGCGGACTAGTAATCATTTGAAATGTGGATTGGGGAACAATGACTGTGCCACTGATGATGCAATGTGGAACTTGAGGAAGAATGACTGTGCCACCGATGATGCAATGTGGATGAGCAACAAGAAAAAGATATTTAAGGACTGGAAAACTGGACTTTGTTTCTTTTTAGTTTTGTTGTTAAATCTTTTGTGTTTACTGGCACTGTCTTGTATTGACAGTATTGCCCCAATACATTAGCATCTGATCCACTTGGCACCAATTGTATTTGGTTATTTCAACACGTTATCAGCACCAAGACTCACTGGCAATGAGCAAAGATGGCGCCTATAGAGCAATCTTTAACTTTGATGCTACTTTGGCCAACTGGCCTGTTTTCTCCTTGAAATTTTGAACCTATATTGAAGGCAAGGAGATACTTTATGTGATTGATCAAATCAATGATGTCCCAGATCCTGAGGACAGTGACGAGGTGCAAGAGTTGCTTGCTGTTCAAGCAAAGACCCGTCGCAAGCATGATGCTATTGTTTGATTATACCTTATTAACAAAATTGATGCATCAGTGTTAGGTCTCATCTCTGAGCTACAAACTGCTTATGATATGTGAGAGAAATTACAGTCACAGTTTGCCCTTAGCTCTGCCACTACTCGTCTCACTTTGATCAACAAACTATTGTATACTTGCTACAAGTCTGGTTCTGATGGCCACACATTTGTCATCATTGGTGTTGGTGGCTAATACTATCAAATTTAGTGGAACCTTTGACATTGATTAACTATTGATAGTTGCGATATTGTGTTTAATTCCTGAAGGCACTGAATGGCGTTCTACTGCAGAATTGTTGAAGACTCTTGATGCTTCTGTGACTATTGATAAAGTGAAACGCCGCTTGATGGAGAGATCTGTTGAAATATCAGGATCTCACAGGTTTATCAAGCCAAAGTCTGAAAAACTTGGCACTTTCAATGCTGGAGAGAAGAAGCAATCTGAAGTGACTTGTTATGCTTGGACATATTACTTGGAAGTGTCTTGATAAGAAGGCAAAGCAACACTACTTTGAAGAAAGAAAGAAGAACTGGGGAAATAATAAACCTAATGATGACAAGC